>JAVHNF010062159.1:48103-58130 GCA_034783455.1 Micropsitta finschii
TGGCTTTTGCCACTTCTCCCTCTGTTCCAAATATCCCCTGTCCTGGGATAGGCCGTGGAATGTCCCCCCAGCCTGGTGAGGTGTATGTAAGGTTTATCATACTGAACTGTATACATTTTTGTTTCGATGTCCTGTATATGTATGTAGTAGTTCGGGTGTGTATATACAGTAGCGTTTCAAAGTGGGTGTATTGGTTAACCTGTTCTTGGAAAATGGACAAGCATCCATGTTAAACTTGTTAGAAAGTTAGTGAGCTGCTCTGCTATATGCCTTAAGCAAATATTTACTAATCATGTCTTTCTTTTTTACAGATTGCCATATAATAAACTTTTTTAAAAAAAAAAAAAAAAAGAAAAAAAAAAAAAAAAGAAAAGCCCAGAAAAGCTCAGTGTTTTGGTACAAGCGTCGCAGGTCGCTGAGGAACCTGTACACTTTTTCAATGATTTCCCATATGAGTTTTCAGTTCTCACTTTAGTTGTAACAATAAAACTCCTTTTTTAAAGAAGGTCCGTGCGAGTGGTGTTGCTTCCCCTCGTCCTGGGGTGAGGGCTGGCAAGGAACAGGATTTAAATGGTACTGGAAGAGCTTACATGTAGGTCAGAGCTCCAGCGAGACAGAGGTAAGTGAAGCAAGTGCCGTGTTAGGGAGAGCCATACGATATCTCTCTCCTTGCTCTAGTCTTTCACCTTAAACAGTTAAATTTTAACTACTTTGGCCCAGGCACTCAGCGTGATAACACAAGTGTAGTAATGCTCAAGGACAGAGGGTTTTCAGAGAGTTCCAGCTGTGCTGTAACTGGCCGCTGCAGTTGGCAGGCACAGAGTGGTGGACCCATATGTCCCTGACCTGCAGCTCTCACACTGCAGTGTTGGCGTATTTACCTGTTGGTTTATATCTTTAAGGGAAGCTACAACTGGAGAAGAGGTGCCTGGAATGAGAACTGTCAAAAGTTGCATCAGTGGTGTTATATACAGGAGCCTTGTGTAGGGAGAAAGGTGACTGTGCTGCCCTATCCCCTTCCAGGGACAGGGCACTGTTGAGGGGGACAGGCCTGGGGCACTGGAGCTCTTCCCAAAGTAGAACTTCTTTTCCCTGCCTGTAGAAAAATCTGTCCATTAAAAGCAGCATCACAGCACAGGTGAGCAGCCTGTGAGGTTTCACTCTGCTATGGTGCAGCACGACCCAAGCACCACATCCTGCTACCCAGCCCTCCTCAGTACAGCCTCCAGCTGTGTGAGCAAGCTGCACATCTCCAGGGCTCAACCCCAGCAGCAGAACCGCAGCTCAGCCTGTGTGAACTGCTGGACCTGGGACAGACCAACCACAGGAGTGGTGTGTGACACCCTGAGCAGAGGTAAGATCCTCCTTCCATTTGGGGCTTACTGCCCTGTCTGCCTGTGCCCAGCACTCACAGGACCTTGTCTCGAATGTTTTATTAGAATTTTAGAAAACAGGATGAAATCCAACAAATAAATACTGAATAGAAAAAGTTACGTATAAAAATATATACACACAAAAGCCAAACCCTGTCAAGTATTTTACCTGAAGCCAGGCTTCTCTTCATAGTGAGCTCACTGGAGGGTAGCCAATATTGAGGAAGGAGCCTGACAGTGCTGTATAATTATGAGAAGTTTTGACCTATGGCTAAACGAATACATTTTAAAACCAACAACAACAACAAACCAGCTTCTCCAGAGCTGTCCATGTCTCTCAGACCTGCACAAGCCAGGTACAGTAACTGCTGAGGATCCATGTGTCGGTCCTTGCTTAGCCCCCTGTCCTAAGCTGCAATGATGATGAAGTTGGTTGTTGAAGCTTTCCTTATGAAACTGAACTGTACAAGGGAAGGAAACACCAAGCAATACCACCGGATAGTCTTTAATGGATGTGGCAGTTGCTGTAAATGACCTGGTGTCTGCTGCTTGCTTGATGGGACTGCTGCAGAGTGATCATTTCTCTCCTCTGTAAGGAATAAATAAAAGACTTCACGGAAAAATAGCTCTTGAGTAGGGGCAGCTGATTCCAGTAAAATGGGGAGTTTAACTCAACCTGGTTCCATATTCTAAGAGATCCCAGTTTTCATTTGTCCAGCACTTGGTATTTCATCATGTGCTGAGACAGTAAAGAAGTGTTCCCACCTGCTTCACGCAGACTGCAAACTGCCCCTTTGGGAATAAATCTGTGCTTACTTAAGCAGGGCATAAGTAAACCAGATATTGATGAACACCGCAACCAGCTCCTTAGGTACCCATGTGTGGCTGTGGGAACACCACGATGTGGCTCCTTGTATCTGCTGCTAAAATACTGTGATTTCGATTTCAGCCTCTTGCTGTACGGTGTCTCTGAGTTCACAGCAAATCCTGTCCATCTTCTCAAAGGCTTGCCGGCCCTGTTCACCTGTGGAGAAAGAGAAAACAGCCCACACTGAGGATCAGAAAGCAGCCAGAAACACTAAAACCCAGGATTCTCTGGATATGCTGCTGTTGTGGCCTTGCTGTGAATAACAAGAACTCTCAGTAGTGACAAACACATTTCTAAGGGATTAGTTTCCCAAAAAGTACTCAAAGCCACTATGGAAAAATCAGCCTTCTGTAAACATTTCCACATGAGTAACAACTTGGAACATCACAGCTGGAAAACTTGTGTAATGCACGTGAATCTGAGTGTTTCCAAGAAGCAAGTCTGGAGATCCCCAGAACTAAGTGTGAACTGAAGTGGTTTTGGGAAGAACAGAAGAGGGAAACTGCTGTCTCCTGAATAAACTGGACACCCTCCCCAGCAGCTCTGCTCAGCAGAGTCAGCCTGGGCAGCTCTTTGCCCTCAGCAGAAGCACAAGTACCAACAGCAGGACACAGGGAACATCCGTGTTTTATCAGTGAAGTTCTGCTCCATTGCAGATCTGCTGAGTCCAGGTGAAGTAACAGGACATGGGCCAGTGTAAAACCATTTTGTTTGCACTCTACCCCTCCAGTATTCAGAGTGGAACCACTTGCAGAAGAATCAGAATATCAAAATTAGAAGGAACCAGTCAGTTTGTAGGTGGCTAAACAAGATTACCAGACCCAAAGAGGTCTGTTGTTCTTTTGTTCTATTTAAGAGACCCTTCAGTCATCCTCACTAATCTCAGAGCTGGAAGAGGCTTTATTGTGACCTGCCACGTTCTCACGTCCTTGTTACAAAATCTAGGAGAATGTTGCTGATGCCAGACTACTGTTAGGCAGCACCATCAGTACTGCCTGCCACCTTCATAAAAGGAAGGTCAGTGGCTCTTAATGCACTTTATCCTACAGTGATGGCCTTAGTCCTGTTCTGCAGACTCTACCAGAGCCTGTGGTTATTACACGTGGTAGGAAGTTTATCTCAGTGTTTATGAAGTAGCTGTTGATAAAAGTTTCATTGTCCCAGATGTGTTCAGGCCTGTTCTGGTTCTGCACTATTTCATGTTACTAAGAAGCAGTATGACAGACTTACCAAAGGACAGTGTTGTTTCTCTGGCTGCATTCCTCACTTCCTCTGCTTCGGACTGGCACAGCTGGGCAACCTGCTCGATGCTCTCAACACCCTGTGTGAGAACAGAACAGTTTGCAAGAGTAGCTCTTCAGCAAGCAAGGTAAACATATCCAGTATTGACTCCCACCTCTTGCATCCGAGTTCTACTGTCAGCTTCCTTCCTTCCCTCCCCATCCACCCCCAAACAGATCAGTTCTGATCATGCTCAGTAATTTAAGAAGGAATGATATTTCCTCTCCTGTTTTAGAGCACAGAAAAAGTGCAAAAGGTCCCAGGTACAGGTCACTGCTGCAGTACCACTGAATCAGCACAAACCAGTCAGGACCTTCTCTGAAAGGGCAGCTGCGATTGTGCATGGGCAGCGGTTGCTTTGCAAAGCTGACTTTGAGGATAAGACTGACTTTAAAGGTATTTTCCAACCTAGCTGATGCTGTGATTTGTTGGGCCTGTCTTGTGACTTGTTTGTAGAAACTGTGCTCACAGTAATGCCTTGTATGCAAACTCACTACCGAACTGTGGTGGCTGGAAAGCTTTACATCTGTTCTGGCAGCTTCTTACAGCAGTGATGCAAATGTTACTGTTACTTCCTGGCTATAATCAGCTAGCGTTGAATATAAGATTAACTGATTTAACTTTCAATTTCTACAGTTAAAAGCTTTAGAACCAGCTCCATGTATAGCTCACTGGAGCTAATTTGTCTGCCTGGGAGATGTCCCCCAGTCAGTGAGTGTTGTCCTTCAACAACAACACTGTAGAATGTAAAACACACTCTTCCTACCACTGTACTGTGCTTCTCACATCAAACTTGAGATGATTCCAGATCCCTGCAGCTCCTTTTTAAATAGCAGCATAGTTTGAATTTTTTGATTACCAAAGTTACATTAACTCCTAAGACAAGGAAGCTGAAGAAGCAACCCTACTGGCTTAAAAACTAAAGCTAGATACAGTTTTGCATGTGGCAGTTCGTATACTTACTCTGAGGTTTTTAAGAGCCAAACAAGCAGCTTGCTGAAGTCTTGTGTCAGAGTCAGCTAAAGCGTCGGTGTAAAACAAGAGAGCCTGAATTGAAAACAAAAAGAAAGGGTTTATAAACTACAGCATAATTGCACACTGAAGTTCAACCTGACCTAAGCACTGTTGGTGTTACCAAGCTGAAACTGAATAACACACATGGACAAGTCACTTGAGTACTGATGTAGTTCAGGTTCTAGCTAGGAGGTCAGAGCGGGCAGCAGCACTGTTCCAGGACACCAGATCCATGTATTTCAGCATCCATTCAGACAAGCCAGGAAGAATTCAGCCTTTACCTTCTCCCTGCAGTTCCGGCTCGCCGCCGCACGGCACAGACAGGCCGTGGCCGCTTTGCTGACGCGGTGGTTCTCATCCAGCTGCAGAAGCCCCAGGAGCCGCAACGTCTGCGGCAGTGGCTGGAGCCGGTTCAGCCGCTTTCCTTTCAGCTTCTTAAGTGTCTTCAGCCGTCCAGGGCACTGCAGCTCCTCGATGAGCATCACTGCAAGAGAAAGGGCAGTGTCACTGACAGCTGAAGGCAGTACCAAGAGAAGACAAACCTCTCTGTGTCTCCTTTTGCCACCATCAGTTGTTCACAAGTAAGACACAAGCCAAGTGCGGCAGGAAGCAAATCAGGACAACTGGCCCTTTGGCCATCCTGTCTTCTCTCCCTGTCATTGATTTATTTCCTCTTAAGACCATCTGATGAATGGAGATTATTTCACACTATTAGTTCATGGAGTGCAGTGAAGCCCTGGGTACATCAAGTACAACATGCAGTGCTAAAGAACTGCACCTACTCCTACACCTTCGGGTGTTAGGACAAGCAGACCAGTCCTACAGTAAGGAAAGCACCATTAAGCAAAATGCTGTAACCATCCCTGGCAGATCTTGCTGTACTGGTCAAAGAGAAAAGCCTCTGTCTCTTAAAAAAAGATGAGCTCAGGCACTGGATTTGCAGTTCCAGTTTGAAGAATATCCCAGGACTTCCCAGGACTGGCCAGCACCACACAGACCTCAGGGCCGCCGCAGATGACTCATCTGCATCAAAACAAGACTAAAGATGCAGCCAATATCAGGACTATTTTTAAAGTAATTCTTTTCTGACACAGACCAAGCTGTAAGTGCTGTCATGTGCTGGACTCGTGCTACATGTGTAACCTCAGCTGTAACCAGACATAGGTAATAACAAACAAGTCACACAGAGCTGCAGACATTTACTCAGTCCCTAAAGCCAGCCCTAGATTGCTGCCAACTGTTTCTGCTTGAACTTAAGACTATTACAGACCCACCTTTTAGGGCACTTAAGATAAACACATCTTCCCACCTCTGCTTTGTTTTTACCCCATTAGATATGGGAGCCAGGCTTGTCTTTCCTGTTCTAATTAAAATTACATGGTCATAAGGGGAATTAAAATGGAAACACATTGTCAATGCAATGGTTGGGCTGCTTTCTGCTTTCAAAGTAGATTGTGAGTAGTAACCTAGAGAGCAGGAGACAGCTGCTGGGCTTGTCAGTTCAAGGGAAGGAGCCAAGCACTGCCCTTACCTTCTTTAGCAAGTTTTCCCAAGTGTTTTTCCAGGCTGGTGATGTGGTGCTTCTCCAGGTAGCTGTAAAATTGGAATGAAGTCACCAGTTCTGGTTGGAGGGGCAGGCAGGGGAGCAGCCCATCACAGGTGACAATCTGCTCTAGCAACCTCTGCAGCACTGGAAGCAGCATGGAAAAGAAAGGAGAAAAAGAAAGGTTGGTTAAATGTAAACTGCTTCAAACAAGTCGGAGTTGTAGTTTAGTTTTAAAGTGCATAAAGACAACCTTTAGCCATGAAACAAAAGGAAACCTGAGTGGCAGCTCAGTACCTGCTTCTAGCTGACGGGGGTATTTCTCCTTCACTTTGAGCATCAAGGTGTATTTTAGTGCATGACGGAATCTTTCTGCTGAAGCAAACAAGATGCTGCTGGGCTCTGCAAGGTCACTCCAGATCTTCAGGTACTGCTTCTTCTTCTTAGTCTTCTGAATAACTAAAAAATCCCATTTTAAAGACAGTGAGCTCTAGCAAATTTTGGATTTCAAATGAGAAAAGAGGCACCAGATGGCATATGTAGAGATGTGTCAGCACTGACTGAGTTTGTGTTGTGTAGATGGCTTTGTTCAAAGCTGGAGATTTGCTGCCAGTGTTTTAACATCTGCAACCACTGATTTCACCAGGCTTGGGCTGAGCTCCTGAACTGTCATTACAAGACCTGAATGAGACACATAGTAGCTCCTCTGCCTTGTGTTAAATCATTTCATCCAAGTCAAGTTTCAGAAGCACTTGTGAGTTTAACTGTTTCCATTTCTATCAACCAGAGCTGTGCCATTTCCAAGCACTTTAGAGATCCTGTCTTATGTACCTTCACAAGTGGAGAAGTCTGAACCCCAGTGCAGAGGCTGAGGCAGGCTTTCCTTCAAAGGAAAGAGCACTTGAAGAAGAGCACTTCAGAAGAGCACTTGAAGCAATACCCTGTGGCTC
Organism: Micropsitta finschii; assembly: GCA_034783455.1. Lineage (NCBI taxonomy): Eukaryota > Metazoa > Chordata > Aves > Psittaciformes > Psittacidae > Micropsitta > Micropsitta finschii. The sequence continues at coordinate 55,133 of JAVHNF010062159.1, forward strand.
CTTGCTATTATTTAAACCCTTTCCCACTCTTACCTTTGTGTTCTGCGTTTAAAACTCCTACACTCTCCTCATCATGCTGTACCACAGGCCTTTCAGAGCTTTGCTCCAGGGAAGAGTTTATTCTCACATCCTTCAGCATAAAATGTGTCAGCAAATGCTTTCAATTAAAACCTGTATTCCTGCCACTCTATTTACCAAGATGAGACCAAAAGTCTTCAGTCTCCCACTGGGCCTTTATCATTTTGTCACCTCCAGCAGTCAATGGAAGTAACCAAGTAGTGGGAAGGCCTGAGATGGGAAAAACCACACACCAAACTTCCCTTGCACATTTGGGCTGTTGGCTTTTAGGCAGTAAGCACAGACATAAAAGAGGATTTTATTAAGGCTGTTATGCTCTTCTTTGACTGCAAACTCCATCATCCATAACATCCCTGTTTCTAAAACAAACCAGTTCAGCTACTAGTTCCTGAAATCCTTTCCTTCCTTGCAGAGGAAAACCAAGCAAACAATGAGCCCTGTTTTCCCTAAGAATCTAGGCTTAAGAGCTGGTTTAATTATGTGAATGTGTAAGAAATTCAGGATGAAACCTGACGTGTCTGGAGAAGTTCGAGCAGAGTCACCTGCCCCTCTCACACCTCAGGCATGCCTAGGAATAATGCAGTTACTCACTTTCTTCAACAGACAGATCCAAGACATCCCCCAGGACCAGCGTCTGCTCCGATACTTCTTCCAGGATGCTCTTCTGAACAACCTGGGCTACATTGGGTGAGCTCAGTTTCTGAAATACAACATGCTTATCTTAGCAGCTGGAACAAAGGCAGCATCGAGCACAAGATGAATGAGGGTTTGTTCTTGGAATCAAGCTGCTGTAATCTATGAGAAAACACACAGCTGCTCTCAAAAAGCCTCTCTGCCCATCATGGCATGGATGAGTCCTTCTGAGTGCAAAGCTGCTCAGCAGAACAGGATGAGTGAATCACAGTGTGCTGGCACAGGCTGGCTGGCACTTGATCCTCCTCCACCCTGTCCATTGACAACTGCACAGCAGATCAATACTAATTGTTACACTGTCCTCTGCTGCCCATCTTCATCAGAGTATTGAGGATGATAATGTGCTTGAGCACTGTAATTGAAATTAATTGAGGAATGAGGCCTCAAGGGGAGGCAGGAGTTCGTTCTTGCTACATGCTGCCAGTTTCATTCTAGAAGTAGCAGTTTTCATTCATTAGGAAATTGATCCCCTGTTACCAGTACACAATTCAGCTCGAATCTGCCCTACTGCATTAGCAGCCTGCTTGGGGCACAAAGGTATTACCTAGAGCTTCAGCAAAACCCCGAGGCTGAAATAAAGCAGTAGTTTTGTATGACACAGTTTGAGCATGCACACTGCATTTCTGGACTCAGTTTCTATTCTGAGCCTCCCAGCTACGTATTCATTTTTGTATTCATTTTTGTAACTGGAATCAACAGGCTGCTCCTTACCTGCAAAAGGCCTTTGCACAGCTTCAGATGGGTTACCAAAAGTGTGTCTAAGTTGTCATCACCTGTAGTTACCTCTCTTGTTTCTGTTCTTGTGTCACAGCTCAGGGACTGCAGTGTGTTGTCATTGTACGTGCTGTTGAGGGAAGAAAAGAGAGAGTTAAGACCCTCATAAACTAAAGATGCACAGTCTCAGTAGCAGCCTGCAAGCAAGTTGCCGAAGTACAAACCCTGTGGCCTTAACAGATCTCAGCCTTTTTTTATTGCATTGATAACACTTCTTAAAACCATGAGGACTTTATTTCTATAACTTTTTCCAGTGCAGTAATGCCGGATCAGTTGATCTCAGAAAAGCCCATCCTGGAGAACCAATATTGGTAAAAGATGCTTCCAGATAGCGTGAATTGAGTTGCTGGCTCATTTGCATCAGCTGAGGTGCAGAAGCAGCACATAGACAAATTCTGTGGTGTCTCCCAACTCGTTGATATTGGGAATGTAATAAAAGTCTCCCAGGATCAGGCTTGTAGCTCTGGAATGTTTGGTTTCAGCACACAACTTGCAAAACTGAATTCGAATGAAGCAGCAAGTAGAAGAGCTCTGTAAGTTACTCATAGATAGGGCAGCACTGTCCAGTATCATCCTTATCAACCTGTTTGCTGCAGTCTGGTTCTAGCAGACCTACACATTAGGCACTTCCATCACACTCTGTGGGTTATTCCGAATCTCAGAGTATTCAGAGCAATTGGTTTCTGCCCTGGATGTTCCCACCGGTAGCAGCTCTGCACAGTTGTTATTCAACTGCGCAAGGCAAGCACAGTGTATTAGGAAGCATTCCCGGGATCAGCCCTCCTTACTCCCAGTAAGGAAGTGCTGCAGACACATACCTGATACTGGCTGTCCGTACACTTCCAAACAACGAGAGCTCATCAGCACTGCAGTCAGCGTTTAAAAAGTCAAAACTTTCCAGTACCGTCTCCACCATTAAGCTTTCCATAGATGAGTGTTTGTGATGAAGTGGCTTTAGCTGTGATGGAATGGGAGGGAAGATGCTGTTATTTGTAGTTATCAAGCCATTCTGCATGAGTTCTTTGCTGTTTTTCCAGTCACTCTTAGTAACAAATCAATTTGCTTTTCTGATCTCATTCCTACCACACCAGGAAAGTTACCTCCTGCTCCAGACTGATCCAAAAATAGTGTTCTAATTGGACTCAAAGTGTGCTGCTGCATTTTGATCTGTCTGTATTCCTCTCTGGATTTCCCTGCCTGTTCAGGTTGATATAAGAGCTGATTTCCACTGTATCTTATGCCATTTTCACCTCTTCCCTTTTTTAAGTCTTGAAGTAACTATCTTAGGGGTCTGCTGCATTCCAGTAGTAACCAAGAACTTTGATATCAATAATGGACTTCATGGGGCCAGTAACTTTCTTCCCCTTGGAAAGGCTGCTGTGAGAGCAGCATGCCTGTTTTTTGAAGAGACCAGCAAGAATACATATTAAAAGAAATGAAATGTTTGTTCTGG
>JAVHNF010062164.1:2516-17413 GCA_034783455.1 Micropsitta finschii
AATTTAGTTGTCAAAACACAGATGTGTTGTTTCCATTTCAGGTGTTATCTTGCCTGGCTTCTAGCTACTCCAGAGAAATACAGGTCTTCTGAATACCCTGCACCGTATTTGCCATTCAGATGTCCTGGAGCATTTCAAATGGCACCTGATGCCCATGCTTAGACAACTGATTTGAGACCTAAGGCTTCATACACTAATTTTCCTCTCCATTCCATAATTAAAAAATCGGTGCTTAGGTGCTGTTTCTGAAACCTGTTTTTTATCTCAACACAAAGTACATTTCCCTACCCAGAGAAAAGAAAACCATCAAATGCAAGAGATGTACTGTGGAGGAAAACACTTACATTCAGGTGTTCTGTGGTCTCTTCTTTGAGAGAGTCACAGGATGAATGAAGCAGTTCATAAAGAATGGTGTCAGCCCCCTTGCAGTATAAAGTCAAGTCACCTTCTGGGCTCCGCACTATGAGGAAGGGTAAAAGAAATGCTACATATCCCAGACTGAGGCACTTAGGATTCAAAGCACTTCCATCAAGACAAAGAAAGGTTTTCAGAAGTGTCTAAACTCCATCAGGTTTTGGCAGATTCCCAGGAATCAAGACAAGCTTTGCTTAGAAAAGAAGATAATGCAACTGCTCTCCACATTAGTTGTAGCAGCACAGAAAACTGTACCCATATTACACTGGTCTGAGTAGATGCTCTGTTGAGCTACATGTTTCCTATAGGCAGCACTTCAGGCTGAACATCTGCATTCAAAAGTCAAGAGCAATTTGTTCTGAGTGGACTCGTCCTACAGCTCTTACTGTTCCTACCAGTCAAGGTAATACCACTCTCTTGCTAAAGTTATGACATTCTAGTTCTTGAGATAGCTGAGGATGCTGGAGGATTGATAAAGGCCACATGAGATTTCTTGACTCCTTTATGCATTTTCCTTCCAGGAAAGGGTGCTTCTCTACTCATCCCTGCTTTCTTCTTTCCCACTTTTTATTTTGCTTATAATTTTAAAGCTGATTAGAAGGAAGCCCTTTCCTGTGTTGTAATAAGGGAAGAAAGATATGTTAAAGAGTGTAGTATTTCTAGGAGTCACAGAATCACAGAATCACAGAATCCCAAGGGTTGGAAGGGACCTCAAAAGATCACCTAGTCCAACCCCCCTGCAAAAGCAGGGTAAAACGTGGATATGTTGCACAGTACCTTGTCTTGCTGCAGGACAATAAGGCTTACCAACTGAAATCCTGCACTTCTGTGTTTAAACCAGTAGTTCCACTTACTCATACAATCCTCTAAAGAAAAGGGCATGAAAGCTGCAGCAGAACAGAGAGACACTGACCAGAAGGCAGCATGCAGACTAGCTGTTTTCAGCTAGTATATATCGTATATATATCCACCTTATTCCACAAGCCACTGTACCTTTCAACTACTTGCTTGTGGACCTCCTTCCAGTTCTCACTATCTTTGTCAGTTCCCATGGCAGGATTCAGCTCCTGGAGCGAAACGCCTGCCACATTAACTCCACTCCAAACAGCCACTACAACAGAAAGAGGACATAAGTTTCCATAGTAATTAGCAACTTCCCTGCACTTTTTCTATCTCCCCAAGATAACTGTAAACAAAAGTAGTAGTCAGAACCACAATAATGTTTGAAGCAGTTTTCAGATTTTCATTTAACCTCAGTTAATTCCAAGTACTCTGAGGGACAGATATTTAGTGCTGACACTTCAATGAGTCCATTACAATACATGAACAACAGAACTTTCAGTCCTCGGAAGGTGTAGATAACTACTTTTGAAGTCAGAAACCTCAAATTCTAGCAAAGAGGCACATCTTAGCTGTCCAAACTTTTAAAGCTAATTTTACTCAAAAATTGCAGCAAGTATATATCTGCTGTCCCTCTAATCAGTATTAAAATTCTTGAAGGCTAACCCTACTTTCCTGAATAACAGGGTAACAATATGCAAATTTAACATATCCATTCATTTTGGCAGCTTACAGGCAGGCTCATTTCCCTCTGGTTCCTGTGAAGCAAGTATGAATTCTTGGTTACTTCAAAGCAAAAACAACTATGACACTGAAGTAAGATGAGCTCTGTGTATCCTTATCCAAGCTCTGCTTTTGTTACAGTATAGGGCTGGCTTCAGTAAATACTGTTGCTGATCAGACAGAACACTGTACTTTGATCACATGTAATAAAACACTGAAGAGGTGGCTCCCTTAGAAATACACAGCACTAAAATTTAAAGCAGTACCAATCTACACGTATATTCTGTTGCATCATTTCAGACTCGAAATACATGAACTGAATTAAGACAAATAAGCTTCTTTTATTTCATGTGGTTTTAAATCTTATCTTTTAAATAGCACACAGAAAAGTCACAAAAAAAGGGATAATTTTGTTAGCCTGAATCTGAATTGATATCTTTTTCTACTACTTGCAACAAGCTCTGCCAGTGACCTAATAGAGCTAATATTGCTTTCAGAAGAGAACTGTGCTACAGTCTACATTATGATACTCCAAAACCAGAATAAACTTTAACAAAATTGTCCTTTTCAGTTTAGGGCTTAATCATACACTCACGATCATTTTTATTAAAGTATGTAGCTAAACTTCCTGAACCAGTCTTAACTCTAATCTTCATGAGAATACAGCAAAGTGGTAGTTATTTTGGCACAGCTTCATCTGTTCTTTCAGAATATTTTAACACCCTTTAGGCCTCTAACATCATATTGCTTATTCCCAAGGAGGTGTGTCAGGAATGCTCCTTACCACTAGAATCACCATGTTCTCCCAAGATCCAGCCATGGCAGCTGGTTGGGTGTATACCAAGTCTCTCGGACATCAGATAGCGAAATCTGGCTGTGTCTAGATTGCAGCCACTTCCAATCACACGGTGTTTTGGCAGGCCACTCAGTTTCCAGGTGACATAGGTCAATATATCCACTGAAAAGAAAAACATGCACAGTAAATGAAACCATTTGCATATACAGAGAATGCTCCAACAATTACTTTACTGCAAGTAATAGTGCAATCAGGAGGACTTAATGTTACCTTCCACTTCATCATCACAATAAGAGGTAATGTACAATGAAAAATACTTGAGATTTAGCAACTAGAAAGAGTATGTAACTACTTCAATGTAATTTCTTGAACAGATCTGTGCATTAAACAGTTTCTACAGTTTCTACTGACTACCTCTGTAGCACAAAAAGCCAGATAAGCAACACATTTACCTGTGTGTGGTCCTAAAAATAGAGTTTGAGGAAAACAAAACAAAAAACCTAAACAAACAAACAAAAAACAAACCAAACCAAAGCAAAACCAACAACAGATCTAGGTTTGGGCAGACAGAGAGATGTGAGACAGAGGATGTGAGAACAGAGAGAACTCTACATCACATGTCAGAGCAAGAATAATAAACAGACTACAATAATTATGGCTCAAACTCTCAAAAGCCAGCCAGTGCTCAGAAGGAAATGTATTTCTGCACATAGATCTGAAATACATAAGAGTCATAGAATCAACCAAGTTGGAAAGGACCTTTAAGATCATCAAGTCCAACCATTCAACAGCACTGCCAATTTGCTCTGCTCAGGCACCAAAAGCATGTTACCTCGGTAGTTTACACCTTGCTGTTGCAAGTGGCATGCTCATCAGGCACAGCTTCCTTACAGCTTCATACGGGGGAGCTCCTGTCAGGATCAGTGACCTGTACAGACTACAGAGCTAACAGCTACCAAGCAGCTGCTCCAGACAGTCTGTCTTCCAAGTCAGGTGCTGAGACACACATCCAGACTTCGAGGACTGCTTTCTAATTTCATTATTGGCCTACAGTTGGTCTTTCCACAGGACAGGCTGCAGACAGTGCTATTTGAGGTAGAGCCCAGACAGACCCAGGAAGTTAAAAATGGAAGGATACCAAGGTCACACACCAACACACATGCAGCGGACACCTCTGAAGTCCCTTCTAAAGGACTCACAGTAGCCTCCACTACAAAGTGGAGAACAAAACTACACACATCTTGAGAACGCAAAGCATAAAAGTAGTTTTGAAAAATTACAACATGTAATTCTCCTCCTGTAGCTGCCATACCGAAGTCTACAGTTTGAATTCAGCCTTGCTAGAACAATTTGATCTTTGTTTCAGTTCAATTTTCAGAGAGGTGCTTAAAATTGATGTAAGTTACTGTACCTGCACAGTACAGTAGCAATCATTCAGTAGTAGCAACCGTACACCAGCGAATTACTCAGCCACCAGCTGAGCTGCTAGCTTTATGTGCACTGTTTTGACTCTGCCAAGCTATCTTTGAAAGCAGTATCGCTTCCTTGCCAGGGTTCTGTAGTAACAGCATCACTAAGACATTGGATTAAGAAAAGACAACCCTACAAAGCATATCAGAATGGTCAGAGTTGGCTTTAGACATTCAAATATCCAAGCTGTCCCAATGCAACAGGATGCTTCCAAGCAAGTACACAAATGTGTAATAACTACATCTTTTCTAATCTAACTGAACTATGATGCAGTACAGTTACGCTTTCCCCCACCACAAGCTTCAGCATGCAAATTGTTCTTCCTGTAAATATAGCCAGATTATACTGTTAGCTCTTCATCATGAAAAATGGCCATATCATATCCAGACACAAAATATAGTTTACAAAAAGTTTAAAAGCAGAATGGATGTGCTCTATTTAGAGATAAAAATTTTAAACCCCCTACTGCTTAAAAGTATGTAAGGAACTGAAGAATTTACCATGAAGCATGCTTTGAAAATATAGACACCATGAGAAGTTATGAATAAAGAAGGCATCAAAAGTACAGAATATCTGTTTGTACTCTGGTGTTAGCAACTACATGGCAGATGTGCACACAAAGCTATTAATTTCTGACATTCAATTTTCATTTGAGAAGACTGAAAAAATAAAACATTAGTTCTCCAACAAATAGAATTTTTAAGCGTTTTAGGAAGGGACTGCCTTACCTGGGTTGGAAACCACCAGAATGGTACAGTTGGGGCTGTATTTGATAATCTGAGGAATGATGAATTTGAAGACATTCACATTTCTCTGAACCAGGTTGAGACGACTCTCCCCCTCTTGCTGACGAACTCCTGCAGTTACTACCACAATCTTGGAGTTGGCTGTGACAGCATAGTCTACAACAGAGAACAGAAGAGAAGATACAGAATGTGCTAAATAGACTTATCACCGATTTCGATAGTGTTGCATTCATACACGTATTATGCTCCACTGTGCATACATTCAAACCCCAAAACCAGCACCATCTATTAACATTGTCCCAATATATGAGTATGTGGGTCTTGAAAGCACATTCAACCCCTCTGAATCTAATTTCCACTATCCAAGTAACAATACTATTTCTTCTACAAAGAAGTACTAGAGTTAGATTAAAATCAACTTTACTGAGCAAGCCCAAAACTGTAAAGCGGCTATTAGAGATGGAAGAGAAAACCCAGATTATCAGTCAATCCCATTGTTACCGTGTTCATCTGAATTCTCACCCACTTCATACACTAACTTTTCAATGTCAAATCTTTATAGACTTCTTTAGGATTACATAACTAATCTCCATTATTAAGAAAACTCACAGAGTATCAGTATTAAATAAAAAGAAACTAAGGTTCACCTTTGTCTGCCACAATCTTATGAGTGTGAAGGAACAAGCTCCCGTGCTGTAGATCCATCATTTCTCCTTTAAGTTTGTCTTCCAAAACATCAACCAGAGCAAGCTCATCACAAAGGTCCTCAAAACAACAAAATTTCAAGGAGTCAATGAAGCATTTAAATTGCATTTTAAGATTACTTCTGAGTTGAGCCATATTACATTTTAAAGTAACATGTCACCGATCTGAAAGTCTCTCTTCCAAAGCTAAACCAGTAGGACAACACTATCTTAGTCCTCTGATGTACAGTTCTCATAGTAACAAAGTCAGAGACTACTACAGTACAGGTTCATAAAACTCAGACTTTCCAATACGGACATTACTTGTGGGGAGTTTGAGTGCACAGCTAACCTTTTGATAGCAAGGCACTTCATGATTTAGTTAATATCTTAGGAAAAAAAAGTTGTATCTTTCACAGTTGTAACAAATCTTCTAAATCTATCCAGCAAATAGTCAATTATCAAGTAAGTATATTTTCATAACATTCCTTCAAGCAGTTCATTTCACAAAACCACAGAATGGTCATAGACTTATTTTCCTCAATACTAAAAGTAATATCAAGAGAAAACACCCTTTACCTAATTCTTCTCTACTACAGCTACTACATCATATTTACTTTGCAGAACAGATTTATACATGCATGTTTGCTGTCCAGCCAGGCTAAGTTGGGAGATAACTTCATACAGTTTCAGAACACGGGAACAGCAAAGGCTCTGCTCTAATGCAAATTTTTACTGCCTTTTGATAGAAGCATTTACCACCCTTGTAAATTCTACTATACTTAAAAGCTTATAATTTAGTAAATTATACCAAGACTCAAATTACTTCTATTTTCTGACGTATCTGTAGTCCATTTGAAAGCAGTTAAGCCATTTTTATGCCCCTGAAAAATATACTGCAAGAAACTTTCTTTGTTTACCTTTATATAAAAGGTAACACTCGTTACTTCACATGGAAATATTAACTATTAGCATCAAGTAAATTACTTTAAACACATAACAATATGCATTGGTTTTCCTGTGGAAAAATATATTTAACACCAGGCATATTTAGGGTTTTTTTTTCATTTTATACTTTAAAATAATGTTAGAGTTTACTGCTTTTCTGCATTGCTTCCTTTCACAGCTGATTTGATCAACTTCAGAAGGAAAACTGTAAGAATCTTTATCTGCACTTGCTCTGTCCTCAAAATAGTCTGCAGGGTAAAATTAAAGTAAGTTATTTAATCATGATGAAAAAGTATCCTTTAACTGAAATCACTGGTGTTAAACTAAGTTACTGTAATCAGAATTTGAAAAAATAATGTGTGCACATGTGCAATTATGGCTAGATTTATATACACAATATACACTGTCTGACAATATGGGATTTTAGTCTAGACCTTGCAGTCAATATTCACCAGACTCAGCAGGTTCAAGAAGCCAGTTGTCACTGAAACAGAAGCACCCGGAACAGCTCCAGTGACTAAATTCAATTAATTTGCATGAGCGTTGCCTAGAATACAGCTCATTATAAGTACATACAGGAATAAAGTCTACACAGCAACTTAAAATATTCTTATTGAAAACAGCTGACTTGCAACTGTGAAGATGTTTCCATTTTGCAAACACCATGGCAACATCAGTGACTTATCTCTGAGAAGAACCTAAAATAATAGTGGTGGCATTCAAATTTATATATTACATACTATACCAGTAAACTGAAATTAGCATTATCACACCAATTTTATAAAATTCAATGCCGTAACTATAAAATCTTATGCCACGGTTTAACAAAAAGACATACTGGGGAACCAAGCATCTTGCAGTAGTCAAAGCCACTTTGTGTTGGTCAACATCCAGCTGAGTATGAGCCAGCAATGTGCCCAGGCAGCCAAGAAGGCAAACAGCATCCTGGCTTATATCAGAAATAGTGTGGTCAGCAGGGACAGGGTAGCAATCATCCCCCTGTACTTGGCACTAGTGAGGCTGCACCTTGAATCCTATGTTCAGTTCTGGGCCCCTCCTTATAAGACATTGAGGTGCTGGAGCATGACCACAGAAGGGCAAAGCTGAAAGGTCTGGAGCACAAGTCTTATAAGGAGCAGCTGAGGGAACTGGGATTGTTATCACTCTCTACAACTACCTGAAAGGAGGTGTGTGTTGGTCTCTTCTCCCAGGTAATGAGCAATAGGACAAGAGGAAATAGCCTTAAGTTGCACCAAGAGAGGTTTACACTGGATATTTGGAAAAAGTTTTCCACTGAAAAAGTAGTCTGGCATTGGAATATGCTGCCCAGAGAAGTGGTTGAGTCCCCAGTCCCTGAGGGTATTTTAAAGATATGCAGATGTGGTGCTTAGAGACATAGTTTAGCAGGGGACTTGATGGTGCTGGGTTAACATTTGGATTAAATCTTAAAGGTCTTCTCCAATCTAAATGGTTCTATGATTCTAATTCAGTGACAAGAATCAGATGGCTTTGTTATAAAATTGTTTTATACTGCAGCTTATACTTGAATAAGAGAAAGCACAAGCCTGGTTGAAATAAACTCCATCAAGCCATAATCCAAGCTTGAAAAATTAAAAAATAAACCAAACCATTTTCATTCTAAGTTTGGTACATAAAACTCATTAATTGTGCCTACAGTTCTGAAAGCACAATTTGATCCTGCTTAGAACAGCACACTAAGAACAGATGAATGATGGATTGTAGTGGAGTTTGTGGTAACTTCACCTCGCTCACTCACAGCCAACCTTACAGTTACAGTACTCCTTCAAAAACAAATGAGTTCAGACCACAAGAGCTGAATATTTGTTTTAAACAAAAACCCCATCATGAACTACCACAGGTTTTCCATTAAATTTCTCCTTTAGTTACAGAGTTTTAAGAACTATTTTTTACTTTCACATCACTACTTTGTTTCACTGTGACCTTTTATTGTCAGTTTCTCCTTGCTCACAAAGCTTGTGAATATCAGCAAATGAAAACATTTAAAAAATTTAATTATTCAAAAGCCAGTAGTGTAAAACATACATCCTCAGGGTGATAGGTAGAAGGAGGATCTCCAAATAAAATACAGTTGGTTTAGAGGTATATGCAAGATTTTTGGTTTCACTGTGTGCTACCCAATTTAAGATCTGCCCCTGCAAGTGAGTACAGCATATCCATCTATCCTTTAAGAAAAGATCTGCAGCTCCCATTTATCTTTTCAAAAACAGAGTAAGAATCAAATTTAACTCGTTCACAATATTCTTTAAAAACAAAATGCAAAGTATAAGAGATCCTTATTGCATAAGCCTTTGCTTTGCTCAGAGACTGCAACATAAAGAGCTGCCAAAAAACACCCCCAAAACCCAGTAACAGGAAAAGTCAGAATAGCCTCTAAATTCATCCCTCTATTTTTAGGTTTTGGAAAACTACCTAAACCTTACTGGCAACAACAAAATCATATAAATAAGCAGTAAAGGCATAAGAGAAATAAAAAAAGCCTACCAAATGGGATAGCAGTATTTACAGTTATCACTGCACATGCTTATTAAAAGAACACAAATCAAAACATACATAGTTCTGACTCCTATCCCGTATGTCACATTAATTTCCGTAGTGCCTGCATTCTTTGCCCAGCAGAGCTCTCTCACCAAGCAAACCCCAGCTTTGTTGTGGAAGAACAAGAAAGTTTAAAAGAGAAACAAAAGTTTGGCAGGGGCTTCAGAGCCATTCCTTACTGTATTTTCCCAGCAGCCTGCAAAATAACTCTGCCTAATGAGAAATTTATTGCTAAGCACAGATGGAAAGGTGAGAGAACAAGGAGAAACTGAATGGTGAGGTCAGCCTTGCATGAACAGCGTAGGTCACTGCTTGCTTACATGAACTGCAAATGGTTCATTCCTGCACTAACCTACCAAATTTCCCACCATCTGCTAAGACAAACAAGCAACGCATAACATTACAGCAGTGGGAACTTGAATAGCAGGTTGTCCTTGAGCTGTACCTTTCCCAGGATGCTGATAGCACAGGCCATCCCAACCTGTCCAACCCCTACAACAGTTATCTTGTTGTTTGGGACTATGGATGCCGCAGCGATGGGGGTAATCAGCTTCTCCTTGAGAGTAGCCATGGTTTTCTGCAAGGACAGAGAGATTCGATTCAAAGCAAGCCACAGGAAGCCAGAACACGTGCTCTGAAGAGGTCATCCGCCACGGCCGGAAACTTGCCGATGGAAGTGCCGGGAGTCACTGCGGACAGCGGTTTAGGTACAGCAGCACAGGGGCACGCTGCCCTTGTGCGGGGCTCCTTCATCCTGCAAGTTACCAGCCCACCCAGCCCTCCTAGGACACAGTGCTCTGGCTCCCATCCCTCCCTGCATTTGCCGTTGCCCAGAGAGAGGCTGCAGTGGGGCAGGGGCTGTTTTGGCAGCACGTAGTAGAGTATCTTTATGCACCCCAGAGCCACCCCACAGAGTGGCTTTAACCTCCTGCTTTAACGCCTCTGTGGTATTCACCTCACTTCAGAACGCCCATCAGGGCTGCGGGACTGGTAACAAAACCACGAACCGGCCTGGAAGCATGAAGCCTGCGGGGATTTCCCCGGCTCGCTCGCATTCGGCTCCGAGCCTCCCCGCGGGGAACGCACGGCGCCCTGCGCGGTGCCTCCGACCTTCCCATACATCGCAGGATCCAGAGATGCAGCATTTGCTTACTGACAATGAAAATAGTAGTATGTCACTGAACTCCAGCACTGTGGTCACTGAGGAAGGCAGACACAGAACAGCAGCTATCAGCTTCCTTGGGGCCTTGAGAATACCTGTGAGTACATTTACTTGTACATCTTGACTGTTCCCCTAAGAAGTTTATTCCTCAGAATTCATATTTCCATGAAGTTCTAAATGAAGTGCCGGATGGAGTTAACTTTGCATCACAAGCTTTGATTGGCGTCTCTGGTGCATATGTTATGGCAGGACCCTTCTGTCATGTTTTAACAATGCTCGAGTGCATCAAGCACAGCAGAACGAGCTGGTCAAGAGGTGATTTTCCTGCTGTATGCAGCATTGGTGCTGCCTCACCTAGAACACTGTGCGCAGGCTGGGCTTCACAGTTTAAGGATGTGAAGGTCCTTGAATGTGTGCAGAGGAGGGCAACAAAGCTGGTGGAAAGACTGGAAGGAATGTCCTATGAGGAGTGGCTGTAATTATAAGATCTTTTGTATGGTGTATATTGAGAAGTTTCAGACAGCCCAAACATTTGGACTACTGTTTTTCTGAAGTTTCCTTTAAGCCAGGGACTATCATCCTTTATTGTCCTCTGGGCTTGAAGCCTAGCAGCTTCAATGGGATGCACAAACAGAGTTATGTGCACATTGATTTGGACCAGGTATAAAGGTAGAGGAAGCAATCCCCATCACTCAGCCACTGTATTCCTGTATCTTCTCATCAGGACCAGATTGGTCCTCAAGTAATAGGTAGAAGAATTGCTGCTGCTGCCACCTGGAATCTCTCTGTGATATTGTTTTTTGCCTCTTGTTTGGAAGGGTTACAGCCGTGTGTAAAGGATAGCCAGCTGTGTATGTGTGCTGTCCATGCAGATAATTGTGGTGTCCAAACCAGGGATTTAATAAATACAGTTTCAAGCAAAAATATATCAGATGATGAGGGGAATGAAGGTAGGTTAATTTGGCAGTTTAGCTGCAGCTCTGTGCAATAAATGTACTTTCCATGTTCCCAGCAGAAAAGAATGGAACAAATTAGTATTTTAAATAGGCATATGCACTGTTTGTAGTGTGCTCTTGCCACATAGTGATTTGAACTGTGATGTACTGGTTGACTGTCTTTTTGCAAAGAGTTAATAAGGGAGAAATCTTAGACTCATCTGAAGGAAGGATTTGAAGAATCCAGCTTCTCTTGAATACACTCCAAACCTGTTACAATGCTATATAAAAACTCTGTACATGATGAAAATAAGTGATGCAGGTGTCCCACACAGCATCAAATCCTTCCTCTTCATTTTAGTGTTCCCTCTTCAGTCAATTCAGTACAATTAAAAGTAAAGTAAAATACCAGAGTCTGCTCTGATTGTAAGCTTTGAGCTCTCAGGGGAAGAATGCTTCTTGGAAATTCTTGAGAGAAAATAAAAAGCCTAAGTGCTTCTTATAAACCATTTTTATAATGGTCTTTGAAAGCAAATAGCAGCCTGTGTCACAATGCTAACTTCCTACTTTCTTTATTCTCTCAGGGCGTCATAGAGTTCTCCCTTTGTCTTCTGTTTGCAAAGCTGGTGAGCTATACTTTCCTCTTCTGGCTTCCTCTCTATATCACCAATGTAGGTAAGTATCACAGTAAAGGGATAAACAATTATGACTACAAAGTATCTGGAAATATGAGCTTGAAATAAATAAGACAAGAGAGGAGCAATCTTGAGGAGGAGGAAGACTTTTGGCACTGGTGGATGAAAAGCTGGATGTGAGCTAGCATTATGCACTTGGACCCCAGAAAGCCAGCTGTATGCTAGGCTGCATCAAAAGAAGCGTGACCAGCAGGCTGAGGGAAGTGATTTTCTCCCTCTGCTGTGCTCTGGTGGAGGAGGGCCACTCTATGACTTCTGTGAGGACAGGCTGAGAGTTGAGGTTGTTCAGCCTAGAGATAAGTCTTTGGGGAAACCTTATTATGGCCTTTCACTACTTAAAGGGGGCTTATAAAAAAGATGGGGACAAGCATTTTAGCAGGGTTGCAACGGGACAGGGGTAATGATTTTAAACTACAAGAGGGTAGGTTTAGATGAGATGTAAGGAAGAAATTGTTTACAATGAGAGTGGTGAAACACTGGCACAGATTGCCCAGAGAGGTGGTAGATGCCTCATACCTTGAAACGTTCAATGTCAGTTTGGACAGGGCTCTGAGCAACCTAATCCAGTTGAAGATGTCCCATTTCATTGCAGGCATTTTGGACTAGATCATCTTTGAATGTCCTTTCCAACCCAAATCATTCTATGATTGTATGTTTGTTAAAGTGGTAAAATGTCTCTTGCTGTTACTGTGGTTGCATTCAAAACATGTATCCCTGAATACCTGCTTATGGTACATTCTTATTTTTCTTATACAATGACACCTTATGGTAGCTTATTCCCCTTTATAAACAGTACTGCTGTAAAATGCATTTACCCTAACATGACAAGACTGTGGTGAGGTTTCTGTGTTTTATAGTCTGGAAACGAGACAAATGTTTTACTTCTCTCACTAGAGCATCTTGATGCCAAAAGAGCTGGGGACCTTTCTACACTGTTTGATGTGGGTGGAATCTTTGGTAAGTTTTAATATTATATTTTATCCTTAATCACAGCAGTTTAGAAAAAGCAATGGTACTATTATTAGTCCTTGTGCCATATGTCTACTTAAGAAGAGTGGCAGTAAAGGTACTAAGCTGAGAGTTGAGTTGGACATTGAAAGCCTAGCAGAATATCTTCAGACTGAACAAGTGACAGAGCCAAAAGCCAAATATTATGGAATCTTTTAGCTCTATCAGCTCTAGCCCATGAGTCCTGGTCACTCCGCATATCCAAATATCATTTTGTTTTCTTTTGTCACTCTAGTATAGCAGAATTATCCCAGCTGGTATAGTTGTGTATTTTTTGTGGGCACAGAAGTGAATGGCCACAGGTGTTTTGTTTTGGGTTTTTTTTTGGTGCCTTATAAAACTGTATGTGATAAAACTGGAAGATTTTAGTAGTAACAATAAGGATGAGACTATTTCTTTGCAATTTGTGAGGTGACCACTGAATAATTAAATTTATGCTAGTGCAGACAGCATAGCTTACAATGAAGCAAGCATTATCATCTTGATGCCCAGCCGATTTATGATACACACACACCATCCCCTCCACCTCTCCTACTTTCCTTATGGAAATAAGCCCTGTTTCAGTCTATTGGAAAATGATGTTCATGATACTCAGAAGTTTCACTGGATCTTGACCTATGAGGCCCTGGTAATTCAAGATGCAGGTGTCAAGGTATGTTGCAGTAACTGTTCCAGTCTTGTGCTGGATGTGACTTCTGCCATTTCTCACTGCTTATTTCATCCTAACAGCTAGAAGCCAGAGTCAGTAGAACCTTAGAGATGTGGGTGACTTCTTTCAGCAGCATCTTATATCCCTGTGAATACAAGCTTAACAATGTGCTGCTTGGATCTTTGGCACTTAACGTTTAAATTCAAGTAGGATATGAGCACTTCAGATATGGGCAGCTGGGAAGGGAGGGGCAGGACCCACAATATTTGGGAATCTGGAGAATCTAGAGAACTTCCTTTCCTTCTTCCTGTACCAGGTTCTCTTTACATAATTTTGGCAGCTCCTTCCCTCTGGCCTTCAGCCCCTTCCTGCCATATGCTCTGATTAGTACTTCTGTGTACAGGTGATGGCAAACACAAGAAGTAGGGAAAATTTAAGAGCCTGGAGTGAGCACCTGGAGAGAAAAGAAAAGTATTTAATTTGCCACAAGACCTGGAATAGCCCATTTCTCCTGATTGCACTGCGATGTGGGCAGAGCACTTGAGAGCCAAGTTTACTCTTGCATGTGAGGAGTTAAGAGACCAGTGAGTAGCTGGGCACAGCTGGATTCCAGAATGCCAGCAGTGGGGTCACTTAGCAGCTGTCAAAAAGGTTTTTGCATTCAAAAACCAGCAGAACAATGATTTATAAATATAATTCTATGAACATCCATCTATATTCTGCCCCCAAAACCTGTCATCTTGGATATTTGTTTGGAATAAATAGTAAGAAAGAACAACTGTCTGCTTTTGTTATCTTCCAAGTCAAAATCAGCTGGGTTAATAAGGATATTGCTAAGTGTGAATTATGTTGTCAGTCTAATGCTCTGTGCTGCTGTGCATTAGAAGTCATATCATGTTGTTTTAATCTCAGTTGAGTTTCATTAAGTGTAATTGATGTCTTTTGTGTAAAACATGCACAGTGTTTTCCTCACACACCTGTGTCTTTTTCAGGTGGAATTTTGGCAGGCCTGATTTCAGACAGGCTGGAGAAGAGGGCATCAACCTGCGGAATGATGTTTTTGCTTGCAGCACCCACAGTAAGAATCCGGTCCTCTCTTACAGCTGTGTCTGAGACTTTGACATCATTCCTTGGGAAGTTCTGCAGGCAGCATCTTCTAATTCGGATATAGAGAGTTCAGGCCAGGTTAAAAGCCAGCGTGAAAACTGAGCATGTGAACAATTATAGACATTGGGGTTGCCTATACTAAAC
>JAVHNF010062165.1:0-10925 GCA_034783455.1 Micropsitta finschii
CCCCCCCCCCCCCCCCCCCCCCCCCCCCCCCCCCCCCCCCCCCCCCCCCCCCCCCCCCCCCCCCCCCCCCCCAGGTCGAATTTACGGCCTGGGCTTAAACCATGACACTGCCTTAGAGTCATTTTAGGAGGGAGCGCAGAGTGGTAACTGATGAGATGACAACCCTGGGAACCCTGGGGTACTCTTGCTTTGAGCAGTGAAAACCAGCTGAAACCAAAGCAGCAAAGTATCTGGCTCATTTCTCTCCTGGAAGGTAATGGTGGGGTGGCAGCTTCATCACATCAGGAGTTAGGGCACCTTTTTTTCTCCCTTCTCCTCAAGGCTTTGGAAATGTTTTTTTTTTTTGTTTTTTGTTTTGTTTTGTTTTGTTTTGTTTTGTTTTATACTCAGCTGCTATTCATCTGAGCTACCCTAGCAATGTGATTTAAGAGGACCATCAGGAGGCTGTTTTGAGAGTGGGGATATTTCAGGTTCCAGTGAGGTATATGTCTAAATTTGGCATCCTCAGGTGTTCCTAAGCAGTGGTTTGTCAGCTCCAGCTCTCATCCTCTGGCCTCATTCCAGTAACCTGTTTCAGAAGTGCCCCTAGACTCACCTTTTAGTCTTCTATATCTCTCCATCCTACACTGCTTCTTTCCTTTAGCTTCACCTACATACCCCCAACAATATAACACTAAACACAAACTCTTCAAGGAAAACTTATCCTTTTCACTATAAATCTTCATGAATTGGAAGATGCGATCCTGAATGATAAGAGATTTGATGGCTTGTAATATTTTCTTATTCGTTTAAATTTCTAATTGAGTTTTTCTCTACATCAGCAATATTTTGCTTTCTCTCATGTTATCTTCCATGCTGATGGGCAGAAAAAGGTGGCAAATGAATGGGACCATGAATATGTCCAAGTATTATTGGGTGCTCCACTCTGAATTCAAAATTTAGTGTGCAAAGTTAGACCCTTCTTTGGCAAACTGAAAACTTTGGCACAAAGTCAAGGTAAAATACAAACTCAAGTAAATGCTCAGTTGTTTAAGCTTATAATTGGGATTCAGTGACTGGCCCATTTTTGTGACTTTCAAGATGATTGCTGCCTGAACTTGAAGCTGAAGTGTTGAGAAGAAAACTTAAACCTGGTGGTGACCATCCTTTTGTTTGCACATTTCAGGTCACTTCTGTACTCAAAAGGCCACTGCATTCTTAGAAATGGCTTCGGTCACTTGTTCTCTTATGATGAGTTTGTGTGGAAGCACACAGCATGGGACAGATCTAGCTAAGCTATCTGAGGGCTTAGTTCAGATGTGTCATACAACTAAATTCGCAGCTGGAGTTTTCATTGAACAGGAAAACATTGCATTGGCAGAGAAACAATTTGTCCTATTTTTTCCTCAAGGATCTGCTGTGTTCTTCACCCTTTTTTTCCTCCAGCCTTTCCCTCTGGAACTGCTGTTTTCAAATTAGTACTTTGTTTTCACTGCCTGTATCATGTCAATGGTCTAAGAAATCACAATATTGATGATAAATGATTAACAAGAAATCAGAAAGTGATTTGATGCACAAAGTACAATGACAGAAGGATGTATTTTTACATACCAGTAACCATGGGGGTAGGCAATGATTAGTTGGTGGTCCAGCCCTGATTGGTCCACTGAGGATGAAGAGATTGGCTTCCCAATTGGGATTGCTAAGATTCACTGGAAGGAGGCCAGGAACAGAAGCTGGTTTTGCTGTTGTTGCAAGGCGAAGCTACACAGGTCTTGCAATGGGGAACCAAGGAGTCACTAATGGGCAACCAGCAGCATGGGAGCTATTCTTTCCTTGCTTGAAAAAGGGAGCAGGGAGACAGAAAATGGGAGGAAAAGTGAATCAATGTGACTGCATCAGAGCTCTGGAATAATTAATGAATAATGTGCATTGACCTGGTTAGAGGGTTGTTTACTGCATGAATGCATGGATTTAGCTTAACAGGGAGCTGTAGGGGGAAAAACCTGAACAATCAGGAAAGGAAAATAATGACTGAGAAAATTCATGTCTTCATTAAAACTTGAAGCTTGTTAAGAGACAATGTCAGGAGAAGAAAGTTTGCAGGAGCAGTTAAATTGAAAAGAGAAGATATTGTGCAAGAGAGTGAGATCAGTAAACTTATCCCTTTTTTCACTGTGGGACCTCCTGATGAAGCCACTGGCATGCACAGCACCCTGTGCATGGGGGGACTCACAGGCTGGGACCTTGCAGTGTGTCTGCAGGAGTCTTTTTGCCTTCATCTGATCTACAAAGATCTGACCGAGGTTTGGCTGAGGTTTCCTCAGGAAACTGTCTCGGGCCACTCTTCTGGGATGGCCAGGTTTGAAAAAATGGTGGAATTTAGGATGCCTGAAAGACTTTATGAGAAATTTCAGCTCAGGAGGGGTAGAGACTTGAGGCCTGCCATCTCTTGGGGGTATGCTTAAAAAGGATGGGAGAAGGTCAGAAATGGAGCTGAGTCTGGGAAGGAATTTTCTTTTACTTTAACTCTTTTTCCCTGGGAGAGGAGGGGTAAGAAAATTAGAGTATAAGCAAGAGAATGTCAGGAAAATTCAGATACTTTTGGGAGTAGATTATGTAGGAGGAAACTATAGAGACATAATTATTTCAGATAATGAATGAGATGGGAGGGTCTCTGCAGGCCTGCAGCTGTCTTGGTGGAGGGAAAGAAAAGGGAAACTTTCCTTCATGGAAGAAAGGGGAATATCTGTGCAGTCATATTTCTTTGGTGTAGGTAGGGCCTATGGATATTTTGAGCAGTGGGTAGGAATTAGCAGACCTGGGAAGGGTAGGTGGTTCTGGAGAGTTTTGTGGGTAAGTCCTATCTGTTAATATGAGAAGGGTTTGGTGGGCTTGAGACAAATCTGGTGTCTGGATGTGCTGGAACAGCCATAGAGAAATGGGGGGACATTACCTGGCAGGGAGGTGATGGGAGCCTAAGCAGATTTCTGACTCCAGTTGTGGGTCAGCTCAATCATGTCCAGCCCATGACAGATAGACAGGTTGGGGTGTCAATGGTTTCTTCTGCTCTGTAAAATCTGCATGACTTTCTTTTCTGTAGCTATAGCTTGTGATCAATAATCTGACTCAAAAAAGTGCTTTTCCTTCTTTCTAGATGTCCACCTCTTTTTTTAGAGGGATAGAGAGGACACTGGTATTTTATGTTACATGGAGATATATATTTTTTTTGGGACTGCCTAATGGGGTGGTGTCTTTTAAGCAAAGCTGGAGTTGTAATTCTTATTAGATTAGATGTGATGATTAAGGTGTTTTGCTCAAGTACCTTTCTGCTGAACTTTTGTGATTAAAGTGAAAATCATTAACTGGGGCTTTGCAAGGCTTTTCTAAGATTTCAGAAACTCTCACTGTATTAGGAAGGGGAAAAAGAAAGCAAATGTCTTAGCTTGTCTTTCCCACTGCACTAACAAGCATGTACAAACACAAATGTGTAAAACAGACAGCACACAGCTATTGTAGCTCTAAGAGTAGGCAGATGTGCAATTAAATTAGAGTTTAACAAGTCATCGTGTGTCAGCAGAGCCTCAGTTGCTGCCTGTGTTTGAATGCTGAGCTCGCAGCGGAGAGGCAATTTCCCGTGGCGTAAGCTGCAATGAGCAAGAATTACACTATGTGAAATTACCCAGCTTTCTTTTGATCAGAGGCAATGCACACAGATGGCTTTAACAGATAAGGTGCTGGGTGGCAGCTCACTGAGCTGTGGTAATTTGACAGTGTTTCATCCCCCTGAAATAAGAGGAGCTTTGGGGTTGGGTTTTTTTAACAATGCATGCGCACGTCACCATATATGAGACTGCATAAAGCACAGTTTGTGCTTGCAGGGCTCTGAAACAAAGCAACGTAGTTAAGTTTGCTGTTGATGGGATTTGGGGTCTTGAATGGTTGGGGCAAATCCAAATCCCCCTGCACTGGGTGCTGCTGCTTGCACTGACATGCAGCTGATTGTTTGGGAACAAGGTGGGAGTGACTCTCCATCCCTCTGCAGAAGGAAATGGCCCCTCACATTGCTCATGTCTGACATCCTCAGCCTAGCTGGCCCCTCTTTGCCTTCTTCCTTGCAAGTGGTGAAATGATATGGTAATTGTCCCTGTGTTTGAAAGGCTGAAGTGCAGATGTTATTGCTATGAAATCAGTTTGTTGATGGAAAAAGGAGTGTGTGGCTGGATGTTGTGACTAGGGCTGGTAATAGTGTGTGATTATTTCTTACAATATCAACAGAAGTACTTAATGAAAAAGCTTACAAAATGACTGCTAAAACATTTGGTGCAAGAAGGCAGCAGCAGCCATGAAATGTAGTAACACTGAAAGAGAGGTTGAGGCAGAGACAGTATTGTAATGGACGGGATTGAAATGGTGTTGCCATCCTGGACATGAGGGAAAATACATTTCTCTATGTGGACATGAAGGAAAATATATTCCTTGTGTGAAGGGAATGGTATTGCATTTCTTTGTCTTGCCAGAAGACTTCACTGTTTGCTAGGCCATGTAGGACGTGCTTTGTTCTCTGCTCACACCTCCCAGCCTGGGTGAGTGCTCCAGCTTCTGCCCCAAGTGCTGGTTGGTGGGGCTGCAGTGCAACCACAACGGAGATGGTAACTCTGTGCATTGTGCTTAGCATATGCCTTGCAGCGAGGCTGGCACTGATGACTTTAATCTGTGAAAATGCTGAGTTTGGGGTAATTTTATATATCCAGCTATCTGAGGTATTTGGCATCCATCATTTGTCTGTAAAGATGTAGAAAAGTGTGAGTCTAAACAGAGCATGAATGATACATAGCTTGTGGTACACAGTCTCCTGTCTATTATGCTGATGGTGGGTTTAGAACTAGCAGAGACCATCTTGTGAACTCTGTAACCATGAGTTTGGTTTCAATTTTAGTTACTTGATACTAAGAATATGCTACTGCCTCTGGAATTCACTTCCTTGGGCATGGGGTGGTGATTCTCCTTCATGCCCAGGAGCACAAACTGCTTATTAAGAGACTTTTTTATTTTCTTTCTTTCCTTTCCCACATGGTTTGTTTCTACTATTCCAAAATGCATACACCAGTTAAACTTTATCACTGAAGAAACCTCCATTCAGTTGAAGAAAAGGGTGCATCTCATTTGTCTTGATGAGCTGGAGAAGAGGTGCATGGTGGCTGCAGCAGGTGCAGATAATGAGGTATGGGCAATTCCTTGCTCCTGTTATGATTATTCAGCTTAAGTCAGCCCTCAGTCAGTCCAGTGCCTGAAGCTCCTTGCCTGTGGCTGAGAATGGAGATGTTGGCTTGTGGAAACACCTCTCCTTGTCAATCTTCCTTGTCCTTGTGCTGCCTGCTTTCATGACAGCAGCTGAGCCTGCTCTGAGATGTCACTCCATTGCTGCTTCTGCTTCTGAGATATACTGCATAGATGGTTGTGCCAAGCTCAACTGCTCCTGTCTCATCACACACGGCTCTGTTTTCCTTCTGTACCTGTGCAATTACAAGTTGCATTCATGCTTGCAACCCTAGCAATACCCTGCAAAAGCCAGTCCAGGGGCTGCTGAGCAGTGCTGCCCTCCAGTCCTTGCCTTTGTGTTACTGCTGCTGGACTGATCCTGGTTCTGATGACATTCTTCCCAGTTGACATCAGCGCTGAAAGGTGGATGCTCAGGATCTCAGTGGGAGCACAACCAGGGAATGACTCATCCATCCCCTCACATATGCATACATGCATATATGCATATATGTACATATGCATATATGCATATATGTATATATGTATATATGTATATATGCATATATGTATATATGCATATATGCATATATGCATATATGTATATATGTATATATATACAGGTCCTTGTAAGGTGCCTGCAGGGAGTGACTTTTCACTTCTCCATCATCATCGCTTATTGAGAGCCAGTATAACTGCACCAAATCAGGTGTCAAACTTCCCTATGGCAAGAGGGGAGGGCAAGGTGGATTTTGCTCTTTGTAATGCCAGGGAAGACACAGGTGCTATCTGTGTATTAGTGAAGGTTACAGCTTTATAGGCTACCACTAGCTTTTCCCCATGTTTCTGGGGACAAAATGATGGGTCTCCAGGGCCAAGGGCAGAGCCTAATGTGTCAGCCCTGAGCTGCTCAAAGGGGACATTTGAGCCATGTGATATGCTAATATGAAGATTGCACCATCTTGTTTTTAACATCCTCCAGTGTCCCTACACACTTCTGCCCTGTCCCAAGTGGATTTGACCTGGTTGGGACTGGCTCAGCTCATCTGGTGATAGTGCAGTGTTGAATAATTTGACAATAAGAGGCTATGTAGTTCAGGAGATCCTGGATGCTGTTCCTCAGACCCAAGTCAGACAGGTAGTAAAGGAAAAGGCAAGGTTTTAGCTTAACCACCATTGCCATGTTTTTAAGAAAATTAATCTTTCTGGAAAAAGCAAATTAATAGAATTTAATGCAAAGGAAATTAGTCTGTGGTTGCATTTTTTTTTGTTTGTTTGTTTGGGTTTTTTGTTTGTTGGGTTTTTTTTTTGTTTGTTTTTTTGTGTTTTTTTTTTTTTTTTGTGGGAGATTTGCACTGGGGAAAGCAATTGGCAGAACTTTTGGTCTCTTTTAAAGGCAGAAAATGTTCTGTGGTCCCTGCTAACTCAAAATCCAGAGAAAGTAGCTTTATCTTTCTCAGGCTGTCTTACTGTGGTTGGGCTGCAAGTTGGACTGCTGCTGTGGTTTCTCCTGTGGAAACACCATTGGAAAGCTGCAAGTGCAGTTTTTTACTTAGTTTGGATAGGTCTTTGACTTGGGACTTCAGCTGAACTTGGCCTGGTGTCATAATGGGATGTAAACCTAGGAATTAATTCCCACTGACTTTGATTTTAGCACAAACCTAACATTTTAGCATGATGCAGGAAACACTTTTGTCTACGGAAGCATTTGCAAGGCTTGTGAAAAGCTGAAGAGCTCTCGGCTCAAAAATGCAACTGTTTTAAATAAGATTTCTACTTCCCTGTTTCCCCAAAGGGCACAGATTTACATACCTACAGCCCTATATAGAAAAAAGTGATTTTATGCCCAAACTGGATTACAAAATATCTGAATTGTCTGATCATTGTGCCAGTGCCTTTGTCAGGACATATTTAGATTAGCAGGAAATGTGGATGTAAAGATAATTATATTTTTTCTCACTCTTACAACCTGCTTGCAAACTGAGTCCTAGAGCCCTGTGTTGTGAGCAGGCAATGAGAGGGTACAAAGCAAAGTCCAATTCAATCACAGATCCTATGCTTTCCATAAAGTTACAGGTACTTTCCTCTGGAAAGAGGAATTTTAAAAGGAATTATGTTTGCTGGCACTGGTGCTCAATGCATGCTCCATTTGTCAAGCTGTAGAAGAAATCCAGAACTTCATGTAATGAATTACCCACTCAGCTTGCCAGCTGGCAGCATGTATTCAAGGCAGTAGCTGTGCTGA
Organism: Micropsitta finschii; assembly: GCA_034783455.1. Classification (NCBI taxonomy): domain Eukaryota; kingdom Metazoa; phylum Chordata; class Aves; order Psittaciformes; family Psittacidae; genus Micropsitta; species Micropsitta finschii. Next base: position 7,484 of record JAVHNF010062165.1, read on the forward strand.
AAGCAGTTATTCTCTGAATTTTCAGGGATAAATAAAATCAGAGTCCTGTCAGCTGCTTTCAGCTGTTGCTTCCAGTTACTATTATTTTCTTCATATAGACCAAGATTCAGCTTTCTGTTTTGTCTCTTCCCAGACCCACAGTACTTTTCATAGGACACAAGTGTTTTCTTTCACTCCCCTAAGAATAATTAAACCACCATTAAATTGATTTATAAGTAAAAGACAGGGCTTTTGGCAAAGACCCAAGGAACTTGTGTTTGCATCTGAGATGTACATTAAAGCTGGACAAAGAAGTTTCAGCCCAAATAGTCCATGCAAGGACAGGGAAGCAGAACTGCTACCTGCAGCAGACAGGGAATGCATGAAGCCATGGCAAAGCCAAAACAATTGGTAGACAGAGGCAAGAAACAAGGATGGTGGTCAGTGTTGCTAAGAAAAATGTTCTTTTGTACAGTACTGTATTTTTCTCCTGTCCATCTGTCTGCCTCTACCCTTCGCTGCTGTATTTTTACATAGCTCTGCATTCCCTTTTTCTTCTTCACTCTGTATTACTGAAGGAATCGTCTGACAAAAAGAGCAGCCATATGTGAGTGTTCGAACAAACAGCCTCAAAGGACAAGCATTTGAATTCTGGGCACAAAGAAGTCATTACTTGGCTGCTCTGTCCATTTGTCATTATATGAAATGCACCCTGACTCATCTGTAAAAGCTATGAAAAGCCATCTGGTCTTATTAGTCTTTTGCTTTTCTATATCAGTATCTGGTTGTATGTCTTTATTAAGATCTTTTAGGAGAATCACAGCGTAAATGCTTGAGGCAGATGAAGAAAAATCTATGGGTGTATCTTCCTTTGCAGTTTTCCACAGCGGGATTTAATTCATCGAGGTGGTGGGAAAATAACGATAAAATAACTCCCTCTTGTTGCTCATCTCAGGCAAAAGTTGAACTTCCCTGGTTCTCAAAGCCTGTGAAATGAGATCATGGCACAATGTATGTGCAGCATGAGGGAAAGGAATTTCAGACATAGAGACTGTTCAAACTTCTTCTTGACAATCTTGCATTGAGCAATGTTGAATATGTCTTTTCCAGCACAACAAAACAGTAAGGTACTGACCCAGTGGAGGGGGGCAGTAGCTGGGAGCCTGTGCATTGACAAGACCATAGCTTTTCTTGTGAGTAGTCAAAATGTGAATGGGTTTTGCTGTCTTTTCTGTATTCAGGCATCTGCCATCACACATGGTGTTTTACAACTTAGAAGTGAGCTGCTGAATAAAGCAAAATCCATACTGCCCATGTTAACAGCTACCAAGCAGAACTCATTACGAATTTTTCTATGAAAAATTTATTGCTGCTTTTCTTTTTTTTTTTTTCGAAATGTCTTACAGTCTTTTGCCAGCACTCAAAAACCACAAAAGCTTTCATTGTACAGCACTTGTGGAAATACCGTTGCATTTCTGTTAAACAGGTGCATCTGCTGACAGCCTTGGGGGTGGAGAGGAAGTGTCCACATATGGCTGCATGAAAACACATTAAATAAGATGGTAACAGTTATCTTGGGTATTGATTTGTGATCCAATCCTTTGCTAAGATATGAATTACTCTGTAAAAAGACTTTTCAAATCACAACTGTGTCACTTAGCACTCTAGCAACATCTATACTTCCCTTTTTCTTCCCTCGGTACACTACAGATTGTGGTAAAATGAGGGGAAAAAAGAAACCCTAAAAAGGTCCCTTTTTACATATTTTCCATGAACAATATTCAGCCTGTAAGAATACTTTGTTGGCAGAAGTTGGGTGCTGAAGGGGCTGGCTGAAACTTTCAACCTGTTATCCAAGGAACCTAATGTTATCATTTTACTAGTAGTAAAATATGCTTGTGACAGTTCTTTGGCATTGAAGTTAATTGAGCCAGGCTGGCCATATCACTACACATTTTTATCCATCATAATATGGTGCACCCATGCAGACCTTTAAAAGCGGTCTTGGGAACCACATCTGGAAACTGTTTGAAAGACTGCTAAATGGTCTGGGCAAACCCATGCAAATCATGTTAGCTGGGTAATTGCATGGTGTTGTTTCTGATCCTGTTGCAAGGGATTGTGCTCCTGGAAGGAGCTTTCAAGTGCTCTCCTGACCCTTCTACATACACCACTTCTTCTTTTGACACAGGATCTGCATCTTTTGCCTTTTGACATTGGGAAGTATATGTCTGAGAAATAGTATTACCTCATGTCTCGAACTTTTTGGCTGGATTATTACTTGAGATGGGAGTGGAACAACTGGATTGTGACTGTGAAATACATCATTATATCACAGTACTCAACCAGGTGTTATTCAAGTGGATTACACTTGTTGGTGTCATAAAACTGGATCACTGTTTTTTTCCTTCTCTTTCTCATGGCTGATTTTTGGGGATTTCAGCTTTGAAGATTTCTGTGGGGAACTCAGCTTTCTACTATACTCTATGTAGAACTAGTTTTCTCCCTTTGGCAAATACTAATTCCACATAATACTTTTCACTGAGCCTTCTAGTTTTGGATCTTTAGGACACAGACATGAATGATTTTGTTGCCAGCATTTTTGTCAATTTGTCTTCCGTAGCATCTCATGTACAGGTGAAAGTTAATGCAGTTAGAGATGCTGCTTCCTCAAAACATATTTCCTTAAAAAAGTGCATGCCAACACTGAGAAGAAAATTTGAGTCTCTTGATTCATAGATCCTTTCTTATTCTCTAAAAATGTTTATTAAAATGAATGCCTATAAATCGCTACTCGAAGTCTAAGGCTGTGATTTTTTAACTTTATCTTCTAAATTATTTACTTCCTCATTTTTCTTTTTCACCATCACCTCTGAAGAACTGCCCACATCAAACAAACTGTCCTCGTTTAAATAAAATGATCAGACTTCACAACTGCCTCTAAAGCATGCATTTTGCTATGTAGTATATCTGAGATGGGCACTACTGAGTGTCCTTGGGTGCCAAATCTTGCAGCATTCCATTGCACTAAGGAGCATAAGCATGACAGCAGAGGTACTACACACAAATGACAGAACTTTTCAGGTCTTAGTGAAGCCTGGTGGGATCACCAACTGTCTCTATGGAGCACCGCTTTAACTTAATTTCTCCCACCCTTTGTGCAATATTGAGGTGCCTCATTTTAAAAATATAAAATAGACTTAGAGAATGCCAAGAAAAATACAGCCTAACTGTAGATGATATTGACATTCTTTTTCCAAGTAGTCAGTATCTTATATTTTTTTGTTATCCATGAAGTCTACAGCACTGCTGTGGAAAAGTTAAACACCCTGAGTCTAGCAAAGCCCCAGTTGTTGTTGTTGTTTTGTTTTTACACCAAAGATTGTAAAGCAAATTGTTGAAGCAATATCTTGGGTACCTGTGTGTAAGGAGAGTGCAGTGGCTTTGGCAAGGAGGTGGCATA
>JAVHNF010062165.1:14036-25027 GCA_034783455.1 Micropsitta finschii
GGTCCTTGGATGTGGGAGCAGAGGGCAAACGTACATGGTCTATTCACTCTGGTGCTGTAAAATTCAAAGGCTCTGATTGTGGTTATGGGGAAAGGCATAGAAAAAGTTTTGCCTGGGTCTATTGGATAGACCTGGGCTCTACTGGAGAGACCTCAGAGAAGACTGTTAAAATTCTGTTCTTTTGCTGGAAGCACCTCTGCAATACTGTCTCAGTTTGCTTCTCATCTGTCTGTGCTTCCTTTAGTACTTTGCCTATCTCAAAAGCTTCCCATTCCCTAAATTTACTGCATAATAAAAGAAAACATTTTGTAAAAAGCTTTCTGAATTTCCAAAACTTTTATCCTGTGCTAAGACAAGCTGTTAAACTCATTCAGATGAGTGAAAACTGTGAAAGCAGGCGTTATGCATGCCAATAAAAAAATAGGACACACTTCAAAGAAGAAGGGAATTTACCTTCAGACTCCAGGGGAATTGTGCTGTAAGTTGGATTACTAGATACTTTAAGTTTCCTTTACCATGAAATGTCTACCCAAATGCCCAGCAAACTGAATCACCCACTGTTGCACAGGGCAACAAGATTCCAGAGAAATTTTCCAAGGATGATTAATGTATCATAAGGGTGTCAGGGTCATTCATGCCTGCAGCAGCATCCACTTTCACCCTGTTTCAAAGTGCAATCAGACAAAAGCAGCCACCTCAGGGCTGCCAAGTCTGTCGCTGCCTGATGGAATTATTATTCCTTCCCCACAATGCAGAAGAAGAGCAAATCCCATGGCAGTTTTCCTGCCTCAGTGCTCCTAAATTTCCAAACCATCAGGCAGAACCACATTATTCTCCCAGCAAGGGAAAAAGGCAGGAACAAATAAGCATTTCAAACATCAGAAGAATAGAGCTAATTTCTTGAGCCAGCTAAAGATTTAGAAAGCCTGCAGTATTTATTTATATTTTAAGATAACCCTTCCCTTAATTTGAGATTTTGGTTGGAGACCTCTGATTGCAGAAGGTCTACCAAAGAAAGGATCAAAAAATCTGCTGAGCACGTGAAAGGGAGCAAGTGCTGATTTTTCACTGTTAGTCCAGTTAGAAATGTCTAGGGAAAAAATATTCTTGCAGTTTATTTGAAGTGACACTCTTGACTAGTGTTAGTGGTTTTCTGTGGGAAAATACATGGTGTGTTCTTCCTTTCTTGGGGCTGGACTATGACTAGTCCAGTACCCATAAGGTCACTGGAAAGATGCTTTTCAGAAACCATGTTCACATGCTCTTTTGCTCACAGTAACTTTGTATCGTTAATTTGCAGAAAACATGGTGAGAGTGAAAGGTATGGTTTTGGTTGTGGAGGGACAAGTTAGCTGCTTTCCAACTACCAAAATCTTACAATATGAGGAATCAGAAGCCAGCAAGTATCCCAGTCACAAAGAAGCAATAATCTGAAGGAGGTTCAGGGCTGTGACTTGCTGTTACACTTGCACAGGGTGCTGAGGGATGCATGGATGAAATCCCAAAGGTTGCTGAATTCTGTTTCCTCAATAAAGAGCAAAAAGCGTGTTAGTAGTAACATGCATGAAGTAAGCAATGGTTGCTTTAGTTTGCAGGTTTTTTTCTAAGCCTCCCTTTAAAGAGCTTTAAGAGAGATTATGCTTCTAAGTGGAGGTCTATCTTTGAGACATCTTTTCCCCCAAGTTCTTGGTCAGTCCTGTCTTAGCAAAGCATTACTAAAGATAAAACACTTCACAGAGGAGCAGAGTTTTCCATTTAAGAGCTGATGAATCCTGTTTGGTGGTAAGTACTCTTTGCTAAAGCTTTCTGAAACCAGTGGGAGTGTTTAAGCCAGTTACTTACAAGAAGCCACACAAGGAATTGTCTTGAAGCAGATAAATCAATAGCTATCCAGAGTCCTAAAGCTGAAGGAAATCCCACCACTCTTCTCCATTTACCAAAGTTGGCTCCTCTCCTCCTGGTAGGACTTCCTCTGCCACTGGATGTTCAACGCATTGTGTGCTTTGTGAGCTGGGAGATTTGGAGAGCACAAAGGGCTTGGGGGCTACTAGCTGTCCTTGGGTTGCCATGTATCCTCTGCCACATAAAGCTGAACTGTGGCCAGCAAGTACAGAAATTTCTGATGCATTGCAGTCTTTGAGCTTCTTTTGAATTCTTTGATTCCCTGGGGTCTGCGAGACAGTTTGTGAAATACTTGGCAGGCAGAAGCATTACCCGTCTGGATTTCAGGATCCCATTAAAATGATCCTGGAGACATGTATATGTGTGCTATCTGGGAGAGGCTTAACAACTTCGTCTTGCTGCAGCCGTAAGACAGAACCTGAAAGATTTAATCCCCTTCAGGCTGTGTTGTTGTTTCCTTTGCTTTCTGCTGGCCTAATTGCTGCTTGCTTGTGTAGGTGATATGGGTGAGCTGTGATAAAAACTAAAATTTGAGAACAAAGGGAGAAGTGTGTTTACTCAGATCAGGTGCATTATATTGTCTGTTGTCTCTGTAACACACTGAAAGGATGAAACCCACAAGGCTGCCATGCTTGGATAGGTTTTAAATTAGCTGCTGTCATCCTTTTCTCCTGCTCAGCTTCCTGAAACAGAAAGTCTGTTTAGTAGATACACAGCACATTTCTGATCATTCTTTTTTTTTTTTTTTTTTTTTTCAGGGAATTCTTGGAACATCCTTAAAGTTAGCATTTGAGCTATTATTTCGCTTTCTGCAGAGTCAATTTCACTAGAATTTCTCAGGAGTCAAAATCTTGTTTTAAATAAATCCAAATGACCCGATTACTTTTATGTCTTACAGAGCCCTCTTCAAATGTAACTGACTTTTAAAGAGTTCATAACTTAAGAACCAATAAAGAAGTCATTGTCCTTTCTTTTTAATTACTCTTGGAGAAGTATCTCTTGTCTGTCTGTGGCTGGTAAGTAAGCAGATACAGCTTTGTCAGATAAGTGATTTCCCAGTTTAATGCTTATATTTCTACTTAAATGATTTCTCACTTTAATAGTGAGTATTGGCATCAAATCACCTTGCTGTATTGTACAAAACCATCTTTTCTATACAGATGAGAGGGCATCAGGTAGTCACTATGTAAATCACAGCTCTGTCTTCCATGACTTGTCATCAGATGTTCGGGTTTGTACTACTACAGGACAACAAAGACCAGGGAGAGCCAGCCTTCTTTGTGGGGCACTTCCCAACTGTCAGTATTTCTAAAATTGCGAATTTTAGAAATTGTGATTTCACAGATGTCAACAATCCTGAAGTGTGTGGGGCTGTTTTGTTTGGTTGGTTGTTGCTTAACTCCTTGGATTAGTTTTAAATTTTGCATTCGGACAGGGATGGACAGCTTTTCTGACTCTTCCTTCTGTTTGTGCTTCCACATGCTTTCAAAGTTCTGACAAAGCAGTTTCCTTGGCTGGGGTTTTCTTCTGGTTTTGAATGTGGGGTGATTTTTTTTTTTTTTTTTTGTATGTGTTTTTTAGCTTTGTTAAAGATCATGCTCAGTTTAAACAGCTGTCTTATAAAAGATATTCTGTTATGAGGATGATACCTTCTGGAATGACTGTTAAACAAATTATCTTAGTTTTCCATTGCTAGTGCTTTTATGATTTGGCGTGAGAGATTTTTATGAAATATGATATACAAACGTACTTATTTAGCAAATCAGTAGTTGTGTGTGCACACTTTTAAACATTCATATCATAAAAAAGAATAATAAAGAAAATTGAAGCAAACTCAAAAGCTATAAAAACCATGTTTCAGAAGCTGTATTAAACACATTTAGATTTTTATGGGAAGCAACATCATCTTTTTGGACGCTTGAGACTTGTCCTATAGTAACAGCAGGAAAGTCCTGTGAGTTTTTATTAAAAAGATAAATCTAATAAAATATTGTAAAGGAAGGGAAAGCTCTCTGCTCAAAACACATGCATATGTTACACTCTTCAATAAAGTAATTGTCAACATCTTTTAGAATTCTCTAAAATACAGGCAAATTTGTGCTCTATTGTGGCAAAAATAAAAAGTGATAATGTGTCCATCCAGTTTTCTTCCTTTTAAACTCTCTTTTCTCCACAGACCTAGTGCACACCTTTTTGTATGCTGTTACCTTTCACATGGAAAAATGGAAGATATTTGAAGGCTTGGCCCATGGTCAGCCAACTTCTTAAATTTCTATTGTTTTTAAGATGGGTATCAGGAATAGGAAACCTGTTGGATGGATCTCTCACTCTCTGAGTGAGAGACTGCATTTGTAAGGAAAAGGAAATGAATTTCACGATATACAGTTTATACCTTTTGGGGCAGCATGAAGGGGCATCTTTTTATATTTTCTGTATTATATTTGCTATTTTCTTCCAGTTTCTAGCTTATTGTAAAATAAGGTGGAATCAAGCCCATGCAGTCCTGCCAGTATAAAGAACTAACAAATTGGATTTATGAGATTAATTTAATCTGAAGGTCATAGTGATTATAGATACTTTTTTTTTTTTTTTTGTGTATTTCTAACCAAGAAAAACTGACCAGTTGGCAAAAATCACACCTCAAGTTATTTTCTAGATTCATTAGATTACATGTTGTGTCTGTTCTTACTAAGAAATCAAGTAGATTGAGTAGTCATCTTTGCAGCCTTTCTTGGTGACTCTTCAAAAGTGCTGCAGCACTGCCAAATCTGCATTAATGCAGTTCAGGTACTTATGTAGTCCTTGCAAAACCAGCTAGTACTGGTCTGCTGCAAGCAGATTGCTGAATAGATGGCATTGCAGTAACAAGAGGGGTGGCTGAAGTTTTGGGCTAATTTAGGTAACTTTCTGCCTGCTGAAGATATCCTCAGCCAAGGATAAACTAAGAAATACTGAGTCAAATTCAGCCTAAAGGAACTTGTGATGGGCAGAGATTGACTTTCCTATGCATCTACAGGAGGGAGGGTGTACCAGTGTCAGCATTACCCCAATTGCAGCAGAACAAAGTTTGAGTTAATTGAGCCAAATGCTGAATAGAAATGACAAAGTGGCATGTCTTTCTGTTCCCAGCTCCTGAATTACACTGCCTGCTGCCATCACCAGGGTTTGGCCAGTTTATAGGATTATTAGTGAAACAGCTGACTATAATTGGCAGGTCTGCAGCCTGTCATCCTTACAGCAGCTCCATCAACAGCCTTGCTGACCTGTGGCTGTGTTTCTCTGCAGCCATCAATGCTACCCAATTTTGTCAGCCTTGCAATGCAGAATAGATGAGATTGGATGGTGCTGATCCGGAGAGGGAGGCAGATTTGCATAGGGAAGAAATAATAGGGTAGTGACAAGTCTTAACTTGCAGTGCCTGGCATTGCGCCCTTGCCAACTGTGGAGTCATGCTGCTGTACTCCTGGGTTAACTTGATGGAGACAAGCAGGAGATATTAACCAGAGAAGGGTCTTTCCAGCCTCTAGCTCAGTAATGAGAAACAGTGTATGAAAGATGAGCATGGTGCTCCCTCTCTCTCTCTCTCCCTCTTTTTAATGAGATTGGAATCAAATGCGTGAAATAAATAGTCTGTGAAATAAATAGTCTGTATTTAATTACTATTTTGCTGAGATCTAATCCAAACAGGAGTCATCAAAAATCTGTGCAAATTCAGCTCTCATCTTTCACTGCTAAGAACAAAATATCTGGAGTGAGATAAAAAGTGATGTCATCTGTCCTCTTCCAAAATTAATTATACAGAATGTGTTTTGTCTCCAGCAGAATAAGGCTTTAATTGTACCCTATGGGGGCCTGACATTTCCCTTTCCCAGGGATTTTGATTTCTGCAGGAAGAAACCAGGCTTGGAGTGCAGAGCAGGAAATTCAGATAATGTGGTGTCACATGTGTTCCCCAACCTGGAAGAGAGGATGAAGATGCACAGAGGATGTTTGCATAGTGATAGTGCCAAGAAATAGGGACTACCAAAAATAGAGAAGGAGAAAATGTCTGCAAGGCTTGGCTGATGTGGAGGGTGGCGAAAGCACTCACTGTAAAGATGCTTAGTGCTGCAGGCTTATGGAGACACGTGTCAGTGTGTTTGGCAGGCTTGCCTGTGCCAGATTTGCCCATCCCATTGGAAGATGCGGCTTGCAGCTCTGGAAGCCCAAAGCACCATTTGGTCTTAAGGCAGCTGAGGGGTATTCTCAGTTCCAGGTCCTCCAGATTGATAGTGCCGTTTGGAGGAGAGCAGTTCTCCGACAACCACTTCTAGATGATGTGTGCTTGCATCAGTGTGTGCCCTGTGCCTGTTTTTCTGGGGGGTGCCAGTGAGCTTTTTGGTTGGGGCTTTCATCTGCAAACATTAGCAAGTCACGAATCAAGCCCTTTATTTAAATTTTTAAACAACTTCTGTCTGCTCTTGTTTGCAGTGACAACTGATGGACTGAAATTCAGCAGACTTGAGAAAACACCTCTTATGCCTATTTTACCTTGCTGTTAAGGGTTGTAGTAGGATCACAAGAACCAGCAGACTGATGGCCTATTCGCAACTGGTAGGATTGATACTATTTAAGCCACCAGTAAAATATGACCTAGTATTTTTCTAGCTATAAACATGTGGGAAACCCCAATGTTTGACTATAATCTCTTCATCAATCCTTAAAAGTCAGACTTTATGGAAAGATAGTCCAATCTATATTATTTAAAATGGAAGCATAATTCTATGTCTGTTTCATTCTAACATATGAAACACAATACAGTGTTAATTACTTTAATTTTAAAATGCAGTATTTTAAAAGAATAATTCCCCTGGCACCTAACAAAAGCACAAGCTTTTCATTGCTATTAAGGAAAAATGTGTTAGCACTAGAAAAATCTTCTACAAGTAAGATTATTTCAAGAGTCTTTATTTTCTTTTGTAGTGGGAACTTTGAAAATGAAAGTGCAGATGGTTGGGTGTCCCAGTGAGTGGTGCAAAGGGAACACTGAATGTCACTTTACGAATCCTCCTATCATCTCCCATGATTGTGGATTTTATTTTAAATTAAATGCTCACAAAACCTAACCCAAACAAATATTACTCATGTCAGCTGATTGAATGTTCCTAGGAACCAGAATTCATGTTCTGTACAATGGTAAATTACACTTATTGCAATACCTGTATTTTTTAAAAAACTCAATAACCTGCAATCAGTTATCCAATAACACTGTAGGCAGACTGAATAATTCAGTTCCATCTTTCTTCTAATGTTGGAAGTCTTCTGAAATGGACTGATTCTTATCTTCTATCGTCATTAAGGTGTCATTTAAAACCCACACAGCCTTTATGACATCTTTATGCCTCCTGAAAGATTAAACTAGGAAGAGATAAATGCGTTCCTTAAGTTTTTAGTAATGAATTCCATATCAAAGGAAAGCAGCAGATTAGCATCTTTTAGACTAAACCCTTACATTAGGTTATATTTGGGTGAAGCTCATTTTGGGTCAGTGAACATAGTATTATTCACATCACAAGGATCTGTCTGTGTTACTACTAAAGACTTGACCCTACTTGTTTTTTCACTTTCTTATATAGCTCACGCCAACAGTGTCAGCATAAAATTAAAATGGGATCATGGAAACATTTTCCCCCTGTGTTCTGTGTGAATTTCAAATTTTAGAGTTCTCTATTTTTGTATCTCCATATGCTCTCTCATCAACTGAAGTTGAGCAACCTCTAGATTATTGGTAAAATAGAAAGCATCTGTCAGAGTCAGAAGTCCAATCAACACTTATCACCCATTAGGGAACAGAGATTTCTCTTTGTAATAAATGTTAGGTCCAGTAGTAAACCCAACCATACTGAGCTTTCATTTGTGATCCTACAGATAACTCAAATGCACTTCTGTGTTAATAGGAAGGCTTAGTTATTTATGTTATAATGGGGCTCAAAGACCTCTCAGATGGTTTGCTTTGCTGTTTGCTCTTGCGAAAAAGTGATCCTGAGCACATCTACCATTTTATTGAGCGCTGAGTTCAATGGCAGCTTGCTATGTAAATGATTCCCCAACAAATTTCCTTCTGTGTTACAGAAGCAAGGATAATAACCTGCAATTAGAATTGCCTAGAAAATGCCATTTGTTGCTTCAGTTCTGTTCTTCCACAGAAAATATTGACAGCTTTTGTTTTCTTGTAAATTTTCCCATGAGTAGGGTAAGGTTTTGTGACAAGAAACTCAAATAAAAGAATACAGTAAAAATGTCACTGTTCACTGCCTGCCTGGGTTTAAACAAAACAAGACCCTTCAGCTTTTCTGTTGTGTTCTCTGCAGGACTGCATCCTGAGTGCATCACTGTAGGAGATGAAAGCCAGATTATTATTATTTCCTTTTAGCTAAAATGGGAAGTTTTTACTCATAGAAAAACCAAAACCTACTTTGCTTCTGGCTTTGAAAATAAAATTTGAAAGAAAAGCAGATTCAAATCTGAAAAATTTCTCTTCTACCTGTGGTGGAGCTGGAGGTAGAAATTTTGGCAGCTTTGCAGTATTGGAAACAAGGATCCTGTATAATGCAGAATTTTCACAGAATGGTTTTCTTTATATCAAAAGCCATATTTTCAATGAAAATACAGCTGGATGGCAAAACCCTACCTCCTTAAATCCCCTGCCTCTTTATAGTGTTCCAGTAACTGATGTCAGTAATGGTGTTTTGCCAGGAGCCTGCAGTGTTATGGAGTCAGCTCATGTGTGACTGTCTCCCTGGATGGCACCCCACTGACCCATAGGGTCTCCTTTTGACCTATATGAGCTCTTCCACCTCAGCAGCAGCAGCTCAGCCTGGTCCTGGGTCACTGAGTCCATGTAGCCCTGCTCAAAAAGTTTGAATGGGGTATGGGTTACTTGCACATCAAGTGTTTCCAGATGAAATCGTAAACATAATAACTAGTTAGGGCAAATATGTTCTAGTTTAATACACTACTAGTATGATGGCTTCAGAGCAGATCTTTCTGCTTTCTTGCTTAAAAGGCATGTTCTATTGAAAAGAAGGTAAATTTGAAGAGGAAAAGAAAGTAGTATTTTCCTGCATTGACTCATTTTTTGTAAAAAGGAATTTACACAATATAGAAATGCTGGATTCCTTCCCATTTTAGGAAATCCTGTGGGAATGGATAGGCCAAGATATACATTACTGTTCAAAATATACATCGCTTCTAGTAAGATGCCCAAAAGAAACACTGCAGCTGAGTTTTCATTTCACAGAAGCTGAGTGCCCTGTTAGTCCTACTGTGAACATGAAGCAGCTCTGGGTGTGATCACTTGGAAGCAACTTCAGCCCTCCATTTTTTTGTTACAAGTCAGAAATACCCAGCATAAACCCAGCATTGTCCTTCATCAATAGCATTAGTCAAGGCATAAACAAAGAGAAGTAGGACTAAGCTTGAGTTAGGGTCGTCTAATCTGGTCCTGAGCTCCAGCTCACAGAGGGGTACAGGAATGAACACTTCTCCAGCTCCCAACTTTGGAAACAAGTGCAGCTCTGTGTGCCTCCCTATCACACCCTTGGGGACCAAGAAAAAAGTAATTGCATTCATACAGCGCCTTGCTTAAGAATGATGGTGGGAAGGAGAGGGAGGTGGGCTCCAGAGGACCCCCAGGGTGTGGCAGCTCCAGCAGCTGAGCACAGTCCCATCTTCTGAGGGGTAGAGGGAGAGAGGTGGAAGCTCCTCTGAGGTTTGTGAAGGCTTCCTTTTCTTCTGAAGGCCAAGAAAAGAGAGGAGTGTCTGAGTGAGCTGAGCTACTGAGATAATCTCTTACCTTCACACACAATAAAAATACAGAGAGCTATTTTTGTAAGCTTAGCAGCTATTCACTTTTGATCACACACCGATTATAAATGAATAAGATGAGGGCTATTAAAATAATTTTTCATCAAGGTTAATAGATGAATAAGATGATTTAACGTTGACTCATTCATCACCAGGATTGATTCTGCAGGGTGCAAGGCAAGCTGTCTTTTTCCCAAGGATGGATTTAAGGATACTCAGAATCCATAGGCACCCTTAGAAAACCCTGCGTAACCTGTGTCAGTTTCATTCTTCTTGAAGGCATCATGTTCCTGAAATATTTAAGCTATTTAAGTTAAGTGCAGGGACACATTCCTACTCTGCGTCCTATTTAATGCAGCTTTAGAGATTGGTCACCTCATACTGCATGAATAATAAAAATACAGATTCAGAAATGTTTACAAGAATAAAAGCAGAGCATTAAGTTCTGCTATTTGTCCCTTCTCTCATTTGTGCATACTTCCAAAGCTACTGGGTGTTCTTGGTAATGATTTTGAGCTCTGCATGACTTGCATGGTGAAAATCTATTTTCCAGAGTGGAAACACTTATTTACCTGGTTTTGGAGAGTCTTTTCTTTTTCTTGGTTACAAATGTTTTAAATGATGCAGCTAAGGAGCTGGTCTAATTTCATGTACTTTGACAGCCAGCTGTGCTTCAGGAACAGTGAAAGAAGTTGTCTAGAAACATAATGTAGGTTGGAAGTCTTTTGTCCAAACTGTTTGGCAAACACCTCAGGCTTCATTCTATGTCTCTGGGGAACAAGCCGAACTAGTAGCAGACACAGGAGAGCTCATGCACGTGGGGAGGACCTGTTTGTAACCCTCTCATTCAAATTGATCTGTCAAATTCCTGGCATCGCTGGCTTTTTTTGATCAAGTGAAGCCTAGCATAGATAAAACGACACAATCTGTGGCATAGGACGTAAGCGAAACTTTGACTATACTTAAAAATAATCCCAGCAATTATTTGCAAATCATTCTACTGGGGTTTCTTCTTAGTTCTTCATCAGCTGAGTAGAACTGGGTTATTGGTTACAAACCAGAAAACTCAAGCTCTTTTGATGATAGATTTTGCCTATTTTTCTGGGAAAAGCTTGAAAAGGAGCAAATGAACATTGGAAACCACAGGACTTGTTAGGACATAACAGACATATTTTTAAAGGATCATGGTTTAGTGATGCAGAATTCCTTGTTAGAAGCTTTCCACATACCTGTGGCTGTCTGAA
>JAVHNF010062169.1:0-11837 GCA_034783455.1 Micropsitta finschii
CTCCAAATATGACTAGAGAGGAAGCAGTGAGAAGCATTTGACCTTTTCTCAGAATATAAAGTACTAATTAAGTCAAGTCACATTTCAGACTCAGCCCTCGAGTCTTTCAGCTTTCCATCCAAGGAAGTCAGCCCCATTTTAAGTCTTTCAACGCAAGCCAGCTTCATGAAAATTAAAACCAATGAAAACCCAAATGCACAGAAACGTATAGTAAAGCTTCTTCCTTCCGCAAATACTTTTCTGGAGATGCTCACATTTCCTTCCTAATACCACACCTTGAAGTCTTGCACCTCACACACTGTTATGTCAGAAAACAATACTAACTTCTACACGAACACCAAAAAGTACAGGCTTAGCCAGAACATATAGAAAAGCCCTCAAGACTCTTAAGGCTCTCAAGAGATCTATGTTAAATGAAATAGTTGGTCACTATTTCCTTGAACGATGCTATCAATTCATGAAAGCCATAATATGCTTGCACAAGATCTCGTTGAAAAGTGGAGTCAGTCAAGCAGGGATACTGTTCTACCCCCTTAGTTAAGAACTTGGGACAACCTTCTTGCTTCTGCAGCAAGAAACACAATCATTTGGGGTACTTTCCCTGAAGGCAGGTGCAGCACAGCAGTGGACATCACTAAGCATGCATGGCCAAATGACATGCTAATTTTCCAAGCTGGTGTAATCCATTTAACAGACAAGTAAAAAGCTACACTCAGCATTTTACAACACATTCAGGCAGCAGGTAAAAGTACTTAGCTATCACGCAGCTTACACAAATGAAAAAGTGTATTATGTCCTGTATACGTTGTCTTTATGCCCAGCCTGGCTAGCTGGAAGGTAAATAGCTTGAAAGAGCTATTCTTTCTTTTATAACCCTCATTTACAAGCTGCATTACAGAATAGCTTTTCCCCAGCTATTTTACCTATTTGTGCCAAGACAAACACTTGTGCATATGCCCTATGAAAAGAATCATGAAACTGATAAGAGTTAACATTAAGCTTAGCAAGAAAGGTTAGACTTAAGCCTTGATCAGCTCACAATACAATTAACCACATGGTCCCACAGAACTTTGTGCCAGCACAAGTAATGAAAGGTGCTCGCACAACCATTTCAGAATGGCTGTAAATTGCTATTGCTATTAGAAGAAACTACAGCATTAACCTGAACTTCCTGCCAAGAAGCCTAAGTGTGCTAAAGCAGATTCAAGACACCCACTAGCATTCTTTTTCCCTCTTATTAAAATTTAGCAGTTGTCTTTTTACTAGTGGAAAAAAGGTGCTTTATCTTAGCTTCATGTTTTAAGTCAAGAAGCCATCATTCGTTCCCACTTAACCTTTCTCATAGGGAGCATCCTAGTTGCACACTTTTATTCGTACTTGCTTCTCCATTTATACACCTTCCTTTGTGATTTCCAGACTTTTCCAAGCTGCCATTGTGTACAAACAGAACATTTTCCTGGCCTCAGAACTCATTTTCTGCAAGAACTAAAGTGTTTCCAAAACCAGTTACTTAATGACAGAGGAGAGGAGAAAGAGAAGGACGAGAACAAAGCCACTGATGAAACAATCTGCCATTTTCCATTCCTCCTTTACCCTTTATTGTAAGTACAGATAGACAAGAATAAAAACCAACCACATTACACCATGCTAATACAATCCTGTATAGATTCCATAAAGTGTGAAAGTACATCATTCACTGATCTTGCAAGTCTCTGATCCAAAACCTACAGAAACTATCAGTAGGATAGCTCAGTTTCCAAATCTATGCAAACTTCATTGCCTCAAAAATTAGGAAATACAAGATGCCACTACAAGTTCAGTTAGAAGCACTGCTATTGGTTACAGGTCATCACTGGCTCACACCTAGGCCCAGAATTTAGTTACAAGCAATGAGTTTGCCAGTTCAAGAATACAGGATATTCTCCTACAAACTGTGTATCTCAAGTGCTTCATCAAGCTAGCCAAAATAAATGCAAGCTGATTAAGCATGTCTAAGACAGTTAACATCATCCCAATGCTTTTATACATTCCTTTCAAGAATAGCACATATTTAAGGTAAAGACAGTAAAATCAATTAAATTATTAGAAGAATTCTAAATGGACCTGTTATAGTTGTAGAAATAAAGCCATTTGATTAATGTCTGCTATTGACTATTGAACGAAGTATTGGACCAAGGGTCAGGCACTTCACACATGAAAATTGCAGGTGCTTTTGCACTACATTCAGGATTTGCTTCACCTGGTTTGGGCTTGTAAAATAAATATGGATGCAGCCCAGCTACTTAAGTACAAGTTACAACCCAGGCAAAAGTCTTACTGCTAAAGTAACTGAATGCACTTCAGGTTCAGTGCTTGCATTATTTACTATTTGAAAAGATAATTGAAGTTGAACAATACTTCAAAATTTAGTCAAACTGTTCTGTTGTTTTTCATTGGCAAGTTTGACCTACGGAAAGGTGCTATTACAATTAAAGTCAGTGAAACAAGGCTGATGCATCACATGAAAAATATCATCTTAGTGCTCTCAGGTGGGCACCCAAAATGAAGACTATTCTGCATGAATTATTCTGGAGTAGGTAATGTCTCATTTCACAAATGAGATAGGAAGAAAATAGACTTCCTAGTGTCTAAATAGCAAGCCTGAACCACACCATGGACTCACAGATTAAACATACAGAAAATAACCCAGTAAATATTACAGAACTTTTCAGAGCACCAGGCATCTGACACTCTGGTAAAGCAAGGATCTACTAGCACCAACAGCCTGCTAGCCAGCAACTCGATTTTCATTCAGCTGTATTTACTGGTTGACCTATTCTCCTTCTGCCCAGTGCTGACAGTTACCTACATAGTGGCCATTGATCACTGTAAGTAAGTACTATTGTCAGATATCAATCATTAGGCTATAGGAAGTGAAGAAAACTTCACCACATACCAGTATTTGCAGTTCTGTTAGGGTAAAAGGAATCCTGAGAAGTTCTGATACCTCTCAAGTTATGAGAACATCATTTTATTAAGAAAACAGGCTTTTCACTCACTATTTAAAATTAAGCTGTAAGGTTTAAAAAATCATTCAAACAAAGAAGCATTATTTCAAGAAAGACCATACCCTAAAGTTTCACTTACCCCCACCCTGCTCCTTATAACTCTCATCCACCTTGCAAATCAGTGCTAACTTAAATAACTGAATTCTGGCTCATCTACATTCTTGAATTTGTTAGGTAGTTTTGAGTTATTTTTAACCTACTTTGCATTTCACATTTATTACATGTTATTTTGGTAGATCCTTACCAGATTAATATTGTACGTTTTACACGTCAGATCATCCAAGCTCTGGTTCTGCAGCTTTTCTGTTATTAGTGTTACCATGGTAGTTGTTCCTTTTCCACTGCTCTCACAGAAGTGTTGGAGGCTTTGCGGTCTCTTCTTTCAATACTCATGAGCCATTTCTGGTTTGGTTTTAAGTCTTGAGATTTATGCTTCCATTTTATTGCCAAAGTTTATTTCCAGATGCTGTCAGTGCATCATGTCTGATTTTCTGTAAAATTGAGGCAAAAAAAGGAAAAAGTCAGAAAAATTCTTGTGTACATCATAATTACTGTTGCAATTACAGGACTCATGTTTGGACCATTTGTTCATACAAGTACAGCACTCTGTGACCAACACTATTGCCTGGCATTTCAGATTATACGTCTACTCATGAAGGAATATGCCTACTGAGATTCCACTGATGACAACTTCAGAAGGGAGATGAGAATCATACATAGTAAAGATCAGGATATTATGTGTCAGTTTCCTATATTAAACTGATTCTACCTAGGATTTTTATCCAAGGCAGAAGGAAAGACTTAAGCTTTTCCTTATTTAAACTACTGCTGAAGTCTTAGCCAGGTATACGAGAACAGTGTCTGAAAGATGCAGATACCTACCATACTGTTCTGCATGTTTAACACTATATGCTATTTCAAGACTTTCTACCCTATTTCATCACTAAACCTTTCTTAAAAAGGCTGAAGCAGTGAGTAGCTCAAATGCTACATAAACTTTCCAAACCATCAGCTACTTTTAATATATTCCCTGTGTTTTCTCTCTTTTAAAGGTTATGTAATTGCTACCTGTCAGCAAACACAATATCTTAAACTTGTAAGCAGGACAGATTACCATACACATAAAAGCATCACTGACAAAAGCTTAGATACCTTTAGTCTGTGTGCAGTCAGCTAAATCAAAAGCACTGGGTTCACTGGCTGCCTCTTTCTAACCAAACATCCTCTACACAATTTCTCAATCCTTCTCTTCCCTCAATATCAGTAACCCTTAACTGATGCAATATCATTCCTCACTGTTTTCTGAAAGTCTTTATTAGCTGGTGGCTTTTACCAAAGCAAGTGGACCTCTGTACTCTCCTCAACTCCACCTCATTCTTCCAGCTCTCAAGAACCCCCAGAACAAAACCACAGAACTTCAGCTTCTTCATTTTCCTTCTTCTATCATAGCGTCTTTCAGGCTCACACAGCTCTCAAATTCACTTTCAGTTTCCAAAGCAAGTCTACATTAGTACTATTCATAATTTCTTCACAATACCTTCAGCAAACTCCTATTCCCATGACTTCCCACACAGATACTTTCAAATTTAAACAAAGCAACATGAGCCTTAAGGATGGAACACTGATGCCACCAGGCCCAGAAGTTTACTTCTGATTGCTAGGTTTTAAAGTCTACAATAAACAATAGCAGATAATAATTCTAAACGAATGTTTCTATAGAATATTGCCTCTTCTACACTGCTACTTAGCAGCTGTTTAAATAACCAGTAGTAGCAAGAAAAAAAGCCACGAGTCCATGACCCAAGTTAAACCCATTTAAAACTAAGATATTAATAGTATTAATGGTAACATTAGATTATCTTTTAAACCTGTTGCCTTTGAGAACATCCTCAAATATGATTTTCATATGCTAATCATGCACTATTTCACCTTCACAGGTGTCTGATACATAAAGCCTCCCCCTTAGCCTGAAAGCTGTTCAACAGCCATAGATTCTGGCCATCTTTCAGCCTCATTCTCATATCTAGTTTTATGTGCTAAATAGGATGCTTAAAAGTGCTCTTCAACCACAAATAATACTACCCAGATGCCTGGAGGTTTCACTGGTCTGTTCTCACACAGCATGTCCTGTCTTCCAGGAAAGCACCCAACAACTTGAAATATCTACCACATCTTGTTCTGAAATTACATAAAGTCAAGTACCAAAAGCACTGAAATTCAATCACCTTTTGGCTGCATATACCCTTTTCAATGTAAGCATCTGCCAAAGAAAAGTGGGGGTCATGGAATACTATGCAAGTTAAGGGCAAGTGTGTGAATGGAGCAGCATTTAGCAAAATCAAACATTGCAATGTCCATTTGAAACTTGGTGAAGTTTAAACTAGACCCACAAATCCAGAACAGAAGTCAAAAGAAAGGCTGTGTCAGAAATTGCCCATATGCAGACTGAAAACATACTGAAGCTGAAGAGCTTAGTAACGGGCACAAAGACTTCCAGATTCATTGTAAGGATTAGCATTTCCACAACTAAGAGGCTACTACTAAGAACCAGCTGAGAAGTTCAGCAGGTGTTTAATTACTTTTCTGTTCGGAAGAGCCATGGATGAATTTGTTCCTTATGGAAAACACAGCAGATCCAATAAAACTACCAAAGCCAAGGGAGGAGCAAGGGTTTCAACTCTAATTAGTTAGCTATAATGCAGTTATGTTTTGCTTAGCTCTTATTTCCAATGTTTAACTGAAATTTTAAGTCAGCGTGATACAAGCTAGAGTAAGGAGAGAACAGACAGAAGGACATCACTCTTTAGTTAATGAACCAATAAATTCAGTTGCATGAAAGGATAAAGGGGAGGCAAATGAAATCACAGAGACATGGCACTTTCGGAATCAAGCTGAATAGTACAGTTATCCATATTCTTATATCCTACTCACTACTGAAAGTAAGACTCAAGTTGCAACCATTCGGTCCCTTCCTGACAGTGTGCAACCCAGTCATCTCTGAAACAAGCAAAGTGGAAACCCCAGAAACAGTTTCTCATTTTAGCAACTCACATTTACCAAAAATAGTTTAAGTCAGATACACTCTTTTAAGCAAAGTATTTTTATTTATTTATCAGTATGCATTTAAAGGCTACATGGGACAGGGCTGGAAAAGTGGGTGATGTTACCCAGACAAGCCTCCACATATGAGCTCCCAGTTTCTACTGCTCCCCCATCAGCAAATTCCTCTTCTCAATACCAAGCACAAACCCTAAGCATAGGAGTTTTAGTTCAGATCAGAAGCATGCTCCTCATCCTCTTTTAATGTGCTTTAGCTCACATTATGGACCACTCTCATCCAGGAGTAATCCACACCAACAAAGCCAGAAATATGCATAACAGCCACCTTTAGGTGTTCAGCATGCTGTGTTAGACTAATGCTGGTCCAAGGCAAGACATCAGGCTATAGCCATCAGTACCACTGGTTTATACTACTTTATACTATGTTCCCACTAGGCAGTCCTATTTGCTAATGATGACATAATGAATGTTTTAAGGGAACAAAACATTGCCATCATCACATTCCTGCAATGAAAACCATTCCAGGTTACAGTTTGATATACCACAGCTGCCATCACAACTATTAACATGCTATTTCTCTGGCTATTTGTTGCCCACAGCAGTGCGCCAGCACAAGTGCCTTTTGCTACTACACAGAAAACCAGCTCAGGAAATTCTTGTAGTTAGATACAAGTAAAACATTTCTTTCTGTTTCTGGGAAGGGTCGTTTTCCAGCTGGATCAGTTCCCCAGTCTGGTTTGTCATGAACTGGACACAAATGCTTGTGTGGGCAAACTGTGGAATGATGATGCTGCTTGTCAAGGTACCTGTTCAACCACAGAGCCAAGGGAAAATGAAAAAGCCACATGAGAAAGCCCTCAGACGTTAGCATTTCCCACACTGAGCAGGAAATTCTCCTATAATTGGGAATTAGATGTTCTCTTCCAAAACATGAAGATGTTTTGCCCCTGTTTCCCAATTCATGCTGCTTTTACTGGTCAAAGTTACCATATCAAAGTGATCCAAAAATCATCCCTACAACCTCAGCACCTTAACTCAAAGTCCTGGTTCACTCTGGTTGAGCTTTTATATTCCACCAGGAATTCCTTCCTCACCTTTGCTAATTAATATTGGCTGTTAGGAGACAAGACATTTTTAAGAGCCACTCTATCTTCACTATGCTGTTGTCATTTTAAAGCTTCATTAATATATATCTGCAAGCCTTACAAGCTTTTGGCCCTCAATATCTCTTAGGAGGAAGTTCCTTACACTATAGAAAACTCCTCATGATATTTTCACATTTGGGGGGATTTCCATGTTTCAAGATCCTCTGCTGTGGCATGTAATATACCCAGAGATTGTAAGCTGCTTATTTTATGTACTTTTTCCACCACACTCTCTTTCCAGAGATGAATAA
The DNA here is from genome assembly GCA_034783455.1 of Micropsitta finschii. NCBI lineage: Eukaryota > Metazoa > Chordata > Aves > Psittaciformes > Psittacidae > Micropsitta > Micropsitta finschii. The sequence goes on from JAVHNF010062169.1 coordinate 7,504, forward strand.
AGGCACCCACCTTTTTTTCAGGCTCTCCTTATCATGCCTTTTATGCTTAACAGGCTGAATCCCTCTGAAACTGCTCAGCACTTCAAACAAATTAGGTTTTCAGTAATAGAAACCATTTGACCATCCTTGTTACAGCAACATGGATCCCACTGAATTTGCAATTCTTCAGCTGCCTCACAGCACAGATTTTAGCGCAGTCAAGTTCTGCCTACCATTGCAAGTACATGCCCTGCCTTCTACACAACCTGTAAGCATACCCCCACAGATACACGCCTCTTCTGTCACCAAGTCTCTGCAGGTAGCAGCTAAACAAGACATGCAAGTTCAAACACCAAGATACTCCAAAGCCTTAAGGTAATAATACCAGCTCTTGGAGCTCCAAGTTGGATGAAGTCTTACAAGATTATGGCCATCCTTCTCTTAGCACACCATCCTTTACAGAGCCCGATTAGGGAGAAGAGTGAGAAAGCTGAGCCATCCAAGAGAAACACAACTAACAAAAGACTTTAGTCAGTCTCTGTCCTGGGAGAGACTTAATCTTACTAGGATCTCCTTAAGCTGGGGGTTGTAGAGATGAGAGGAAGAGAAGCTATTTTACTGCTCAAAGGTAGACTTATGAAAAGGAACAAAATAAATGGACTATAAAAGAAATCAAACTCCAAACCCAAGCCAAAACTAACATTCCTCACAGCTGGAGAATGAGCTGTGATGGAATCAGTATCACCATTATCCCTGATTTAAAGTTCTGTTCTATGACACATCCTGAAGCCTGGGAAAAGCAAAGATCTATTACTCTATCTCTACAGTTCTATTAAAGAGAGGTTTCACTTCTTTAAAAGTTAAGCCACAAGTAGTAATGGCTTGTAAAATCTGTGCCAAATTTAAGGGTGGAGATTGATGAAAAGAAGTGCTTGTGTCACAAATTCTGTATCTTCTCAGTGACGCCACTGGGGTCTTTTTTGGGAAGACTACTAAAAATATGGATTACCCAACCTCCCAGTCAATTAAAGGATGTCAGAGGCTCATCCAATTTGACAGCCTACTTTCAAAGAGCTGAAGAGTCCTGATGAAGAACATAAAACCAATTCAAAATTCTCTTCTTGGCTCTAAGAAAGAAAGGCAGCCAGACTCATTTCCAACCCACTCCTCCTCCTCTGCATGCTGCAGGACAAAATGTTCCAGCAACAGCTCATCTCACTGGGAAAATTTACATTTGCTTGAATCACTGCTAACAGTTTCTCCTCTGTCTCTGGAAGTTCCATCTTGGATAAAGACAAGATCACAAGATTTTAGATTATTTCCCCATAACACAAATGGAAGTGTTTCTTAATGATCACAATTCTATTTATTCTACATATGGGACTAAAATGACCCAGGGTGAACATAGAAGGTTGTTCCCTCTTACTGTTCTTTCACATCATTTCCTAGTGTTTGCTTAGAGAGTAACATGGAACCCTTATTACCAACAATCCCATAATGATGTACTTAGCTCTCAGCAGAAGAAAAGGATTAGCTAGAGTCAAAATTCCAGCTCGGATAAGTAGATCCTTTAAAATATTATCTCTGCTTCAGCAAGCCAGAGCAGCTAATACCCCCAGCAGTACTAACTCCACATCTAGATGATTTTGCTACTAGACTCTCGATGAAAGATGTTGTCATTTTTTCCCCCTCCTGGCACTTTCAGCAGCATTTCAGAATTGAAACATCACACCAAACTGATCAAGTTTTAACAGAGCATTGTCTGTCCTGTCCTAGTTATGCTTGAAGCAAGACTAAGCTGGAAGACCAGCTTTTTAGAAACTGCTAAACTAATACTTTGTGCCATCTGAAAAAAGCTACATAACGTCTAGTTTCTTGCAATGCAAAATTCCAGTTTCCAAGTGGAAAGAGAACATTCTACTCCTAGAACTACACATTATTTACCACAGTGCTAAGAAGTTCACAGGGAGGCTAAGCATTCCTTGTAACATAAGGCTATTATTAATAACTTTTAGCCCAGAAGGGTTTTCGATAGCTGGCATTTAGAGAGAATTATTTGGACTCTATCCTTTTCAGCACTAATCTGCAGAGTGGTTATTCTGCAGCCTTCCAAAATTCCACATCAAGTCTTAAAAATAAGAGATTTAATTAGAAAGTTTCCTGCAGCTAAAGAACTATCCAGCAATGTTTTGGGGTACAGGTACAAGAACAGGTCAGCTGTGTTTCCAGCATGTTATACTTAGGGATCTTCTCTTAATGCACCATTAACCCCTTTATTTTCTGAGGTTCTCTACAAGAAGTTTAAAACCAGTGTATTAGAACAGTTTCTAACCAAAAGGGACAAAGAGTTTCTAACCCTCATTCGTATTCTGTTGAAATTGTTTCACAATCATCTAGCAAATCCTATTTAAATAATAGCTCCTCTCCCTGAAGAGTTCAGATGTGACAAAATAAGGCAACTCAACGTCACTCTCTACACATGCTAGAACTCAAAATGAAGCCAAAGTTAGTTCCAACATTTGCAATTCAGAGTTTCTTTCAAACAGTAAGGAGAGATTTTGTGAGCTACAGAATCTCTTCACTTTCTCCATGCACTGCTTTCATAAGCCAGTTTTTATTAGAAGAAGCCTCAATATTATGAGGCCTTCAAGCCTGGATTAAGGTTGCCAAAGCTCCAGCACAAAACTGCAGAAAAGGACAAAAATACACTAGAAGGCACCCTTTATATTAACTGATAGCCACTGGAGTCAAGTTTCTTCAGATACTCCACAGGCTCCAGGAGGACAAGCAGTATCAAGAACTCAAAACTCTTCTGAAGAACATACCTCAACTTACCATGCAACACAGGACTCTATTCATGATTATAAGGCTGAAAAATTACATTTAAGGTTGCTATTGCCTCCAGAGATAGACATGAATAAATATTAGGTTCACTTGCCTCAAATGCTGGAAATGATGGAGCCCAGAATTATGCTGTTTTGAACCTAAAGGATCATCACTGTAACAGCAACTGGTCACTGAGACATCTGCGACAAAGCACAAACCATTACTGAAATAAGGCTGCATCCTACACTCTTGTTTCTACTCCATCTCCCACACTTTAGACACAAGAGCTCCTATGAGAAGGAAGCAAAACCTCAACCATCACATGCAGCCTTTAGTCTCCATTTTACTTCAGATTAAATGCATTTTGGCGAATTCCTTGAACAAAAAGGGAACAAATAGTACTCTGATTTTTCTGATTGAAGAAACAGACCTTGTGAGATGGACAAAAACCTGCAAGCAGAAGCACTGGAAGTTAACTAAAGAGACTTTCCTGGCTTAAGATGCTGGTTTCCAGTTTGCAAAACAGCCAGATGATGTGCTGGGAAGAGACTAAAGGTAATACTCTGGTGTACAGATTTCTCATTCCTCAGATGCAGAACTCATCCAGCTTGGCTGAAAAATATAGACAGAATAAAGAGCTAATATTGTTTCATAAAATTTTAATTAGAAAATGGAAGATTTTACTCTATCACATGCTGAACTGTTATCTGTAATAACGATACCGGGCTTTATTTCTCAAAGTTACTTATAAAGAGGTTCGAGTTTGTTTGGTAGAAAATCACCTTCCATAAAGGTGAAAGAAAGGTTGAGACAGGGGATGTTAAGCCTTTGTCACATTTTATAAAGTATATTTCTCAAAGCAACAGAAGTGCTGGAGATATAAGCTTGAGAGACTTTTCCCAGACCATACCTAATTAAAGCAGGGAATGTATCACCACAGAAAACTAGGGCTAGCAACTCAACCCAGCCACAGGTTAAAGCATTTACTGCTGCTAGCTCATATCAGTAAGAAGTCTCACCACTCTGCCAGGTTTAAACCTATCTTTTAGACTTCAGAAAGACCTAACATTCACATGGCAGATAAATCATCCTGTATGTTTTAAAGGGTCCTTTGGTCAGACAGGACAATAGATGAGCTGTGCCTTGTGGGTTATCCTGTATAAAGATGCCTTTCCAAGATGCTTTTATTACTTAGATTCTCTTTCCTAAAATAATCCATCACTACTTAAACAACAGGCAAGGATTTAATTTATTCTGCTGAAGGATATTCACATCTATGCTTGGAGTTCCATTTGAGTTAGCCATCAGCATTGGCCCGTGACCAGCCATCTCCTCACAATGTGCCATTTGGACTCTTTTTCCCTCTTCTCAGCAATCCTGCAGAAAGCACAAGACTACAACATAGTGCTGAGGAACAGGAAGTCTGGTCTACCAAGGCTTTTATATATGAACTCCAAACACCTTGCCTCTACATAATTATGAACTAAATGTGCTATCAACCATTACTTCAAGAACATGGCAGCTGAAAC
>JAVHNF010062169.1:13869-28539 GCA_034783455.1 Micropsitta finschii
CCCCTCAAGCAGACTGAAAGACCAAGTTTTACAACACTCATCTACTTACATGATCCATTAGAATTAAGGTAGGGGAAAGAGAGTAAATATCACACAGCTTTCAAGTAGCAAGAATGTTCTTTAACTTTGAGGTCTCAGATCACACTAGAAATACCAAAACTGAGTGCTACCTTAAAGAATTTGTTGCTGCTCCTTGCTTTGTGCTAAACTACAGTTCATATCAACTTTATTTGTTGTTTTCCAGCTTGTTTTGCACATGCCACGAGTTTCTGAAGCCTCTACGGGTCTGCACTATGTATATACTGCTCTACTACACATGAACCCTCAGTACAGCCCGCAAGCACTCCAAGTATGAGCAGACCACAAATTAAAGTCCATTAAAATAATGGAATGAAATGCAAAGACAAAAGCAGTATGTGTCAATATTGTGTGCTTTCAGCATTCGATTCAGATATTACTTCAAGTGTCACCAGGGACATCCCTCTTGCCAGACTGATTGAGGTACTTCAATAAAAATTACTTCAGTTGAGCCATGCAGCTCTTACTAGTTCACTAGACCATTCCAAAAGCAAGACAATGACTTTGTCTGTGCATTCAGCCTTCCATGGCACACTGAACAGCTGGATTCAGGAAACACTGCACTAGAGGGTCAAGACAAATCAAGGGGTACAACTGCAGTAGGTATTTAATAAAGCATTTATAACTACATGTACTAAAAGAAATCTCATGAGACAAAGTTACACTATGTAAGAGCTGACTACATAAAGAAAAAAAAACAAAAACAACCCAACAGTGAACTTAACTGTATCAGCGTGATTGGTTTTCTTTGAATACCGAAAGACCACGCTCTGCCTGATGGAAAAGCTCGGTATTTTCACTGTGTACTACCTCAACACTATCAGATATTTAATGAATAATTCATTAATTCTGCAAGCAAGTCCTATGGAAGGATTCATAGAAGTCACTACGAGTCCAAATTGTGAGGTTTACGCAGAAGCCTTAAAGAAAAACCATGCTTCTGTATGGGATGGAAATTGGCACAAGGTGCCTATCAGTACACAAGTATTACAGACCACACTTCAGTCAGTATAGGGTAGAACAACTCATTTTTATTAAAGCACAAAAATGCCAGGAGAAAAAAAAAAAAAAAAAAATCAAAGCTGAGGAGGAAAAAGAGCTCCTGGTTTTTTTAATCTTCACTGACTGGGTCAGAAATTTAGCAGCTTTGAACGGTGGCAGGTAAGTCACTTGACTATCAAGTCAAGCACATAACATCTGCAGACAACAGTGCAAGAGATGATACAACCACCAGGATCAGGAAAGGAAAGGTTTCCTCCCTAACTTGGGCAGTTACCTTTACAGATGACTGAAATCTGACAAGATCAGCTTCTGGTAACCAAGCTGAAGGACAGAACAGTAAAGATTTATCTGATAAAGTGAACAATAAAAGAGGCAATCGTGTCCTTTCTGATCTTCACCTGAAAACTCTCCAATCTTTCAAATGATCTTTTGATACTGTTTAAAAGTGTGCTTTCATCTAACATACTTGAAAATAAGCCTCTGAAATTACATCTGGGTTTCTGGCGTCTTTACTTATGCAAAGGTTAAGCATACTACAGTCTGCATAAAGCAGCAGCACCTTTTCTGATGAATATTTGGAACATCAAACCACTGCACTGAAGGAAGTCTCTGGCTGAGCACCTGGACCCAAGTAGTTCTGAAGTTATAAACAAGCTTTTGATAGCTGCAGCCTTTTCTGCAGGTGCAAGAGGCTACAGTTTGGCTCAGTTTTTGCAATTAGTTCAATAACTGGTTCAGAATTTAGAAATAGGTTTGGTTTTATTTGATCCTCTGAGATCTTGTGCTCAGCTAAAGAAGGGTTAAGGGAAAGGAAGGTCCCTCCACACCAGTTACAAAGTTCAAGACTATACATTTAACAGGACTATAAAGTTCAGTCTAAAAATACATGGTATTTTGGAATCAATGACTAAAATTTGAGCACACTTAATACAGACAAGCCTCCCACAGTCAAGTATTAACCCACCTTCAAAGAGCCCTTCTGCACACACTTGCTCCACTGCAGTTTCCACAGCCAAGCTTGCCTAGCAGCACCACTGCTACCAGGATGTATCCAACTAAACAAGCCTGGAAAAAGCAACCTACCAATAATCTAACCCGAGGTCAGGGATGAGATATGCTTTGCTGCAAAAGTGAGTACTCAAACACTGCAAGCAACGAGCATGGCATTAATCTCCACTTTACCCACACCCTCGATCCATTCCAGCCATCACCTCTTCAAGGTTATTATAAGGGATTCTTCTAGTCATACACAAAAATCAAAGGTTTTGGGTAGCATTATGAAGCTACCTATATCTTATGTAAATATAACTTTAAAAGCCCTTTTACTTCTTTATAACGTTAAAAATAAGCAACCATGCTTTATCTTGTGTACCAAAAAACAAACAAGTATTAACATTCTAAAGAGCACTCAATACACATTTCACCATCCACATTGCCTTTACCTTCTCAGCACAAGGAGATGCTGCCTTACTTTTAACCCACCATATGATGCCAAAAATGTGATTACTGAAGCAACCTCAGCTAACAAACATTCAACATCTTTGGAGAAGGATTACTGGACTTCCTAAAATCTCTGCTCAAAAGACAGCAGTATGATTTTAAAGGATAGATGTCTGTCTCCTTAGAGCATACAGTGGAAATAATGGTTAGAAGATAAATTATTCTAGATCACGGCCAACCGCATCAAAACTACACTCACATGTATCTGTGTGATGAGAATAAACTGCTACATATGCAGGAACTAGAAACAGGGCAATGATTAGAGCAAGAGTAAGGAAATTACTGGCAGGGGAAGATGCAAAGTGGTTTGAAAGTTTACAGGGAGAGATGCTGGAGAAGCAATAATGAAGAGTATTTACAGAACTGCAAGCGCCACCAGAGACACGACTCAGAGTAACCCATTCCCGTAAGTGCAAGATTCATCATGTGAATCAAGTTCAGCAGGGGAGATACCATGAGAACTAGCATTTCAAAGGAAGAAAAGTTGCACTTATAGAGATATCAATACTTTTAAACACAAATCCAAAAGAAAAACCCCTAAAGAAAAGGTAGGTCCAAATAGCAGGGCTTATTCAATGCTTGCCACATTAACAGAAGCTTCATCTCAAGAATGGAGAACTTAAAACAACTTCAAATACTGGTGAGTTCAGAGTCACTCTAACACCTACAGTTATTTGCAAGGTACTAGAGTTAGGCTGTTATGAGATGAACAGGCCACATTTTCGTAAAAAGGTTTTGGACATCAGTTCCTGAACCTAGGCCTGCCTTCGTTCCATGTCTGTCTTCAGAAAAAGGTCAAAATTCATATGACTGGTCTCCAACTCTTCACATTCCAGTAGAATCCCAGGGGAAGAATGGGGACCTTTAAAGAGAGCACTAAGAGACAAGCAGGTGAGCAGCACCCACCAGGGTCAGCTTTACATCAGTGTAAGAGGGTTTCAGAGAGAATCTACTGAGGTCGTACACCCTGATTTAAAGACTTCTGCTGTGGGAAGGTAAGCAAAGGCTTTATAGTGAATGCAATACTTGGTGGATAACCATACCCAGCGAGCATGTAACAGTGGTACATGGAAGAACACACCAAACAGGAACCCAGCTCAGCTCACCAATGTGTTTCCCATCACCTGCTGCTGGCAGAGCTTGCTACAAGGCAGGAAGAACTGCAGCACAGCATTAAAACTGCATAACTCTGACAAATTCAAGAGCTGTACTGCAAGAAATAAGATACAATTCAGCTCTGAATTCACTCCAGCAGGATTTACCAAGGAAACAGGAAGGTGAGTTCTTTACAAGAAAGCTGTAGGCTAGGCTGGATCAAGCAGCTGACCTTGAAACAAGTGTTAAGCTGTTGTAAGAAAGTCAAATGTATGGGGATGCATAAACACGAACAGCAGCTCCAGAGCACACAAAACAGTCTTTTTCACTTTACTCAGCACAGGAAAGCATCAACTGTAGGACAAAGTTGGGCTTTAAGCACCACACTCAAAAGACCAATGTGAACTAACTTGAGAAGAATGATTAGAGCTGAAAAAAACATGACCTCTCTGGAAGAACTGAATACACTAGTTTTATTTAGGCCAGAAGTATTAGAAGGCTGCAGGGTAGAGGGCAAGACACAAGGAAACGGGAACGTGACAAAGACCAGTTCAGGCATTTGTAAGAGATTACTACAGGGGAAAGAACAGCTACACATCATGTGCAGGGAATTAGGCAATAAGCTTGACCCGCAGTAAGGAAGATGGCTAGTTCCATATTCAGGATATTAATACTGAGGACAACAAAGCACTGGACTGAGGATGAAGTAGAGCTACTCAAGCTCATTTTATGAATCACATTAGATGTGCCATACTGGTACAGGGCAGAGGACTCTCACAACCAGCCTACACCTTTTCCAGACTTCTTTTTAAGAACTCTCTCAGCTTCAAGCCACTGTAATGCCTTTGCTTACCCTCCTATGCTTCATGTTCAGTTTCAATGAGATAGAACTTACTGCCCTAATTTTTTAAATTGCAACTTCAGGATTTGCACAGTCAGGTTATTTGACTATACACCAGAAGGCAACTTGCACATGCCTCATGCTTTCTTCACACAGAAATAAACCAACTCCAACCATCTCCCATGGCAGCATGCAAATCTCAGCAGGATTGCAGTAGCCTGTTGTATCTTCTTCCTGATCAACAGAAACCAGAAGCTGATTATTTCAGAAGGACATGCAAGCTTGGCCTTCTATCAATCTAGAACAATGATGAAATAGCTTTCATTGATGTGGTGTCACTAAGCACCATCACACAAACATTTGCACCTCACCTTTTGCAACTGTAGCCTTAGGCTTAGTTAAGGCTTCTTGAGGATGGAAAATGCTGCAGCAAACCAGTTACTCTAAAAACTAAGATATGCAGGATTTTACAGACAGGGAGTTGAAGTGCTAGCTACAGACAGTCAGAGGATGCCTGTGCCCAAGCTACATGTTTAAAGTTAAACTTCAAAATCTAAAGTCACCAAAGAGACAGAATTAACTCATGAGAGCTCAAGCACAGATAGGGCATTTAAGAGGCATAAACCAAAGACAAAATACTGTCATTTTTCATCCTCTGTAATAGTTTTGGTACTACAAATATTTGACTGCTTTGTTTAAATACCATCCTTCCAATTTGTGAAACATGAAAATGATAGCAGCAACAGTCCATCTTACCCTCCAGGAGCTCAGCAATTCCTTACCCAAATACTGAACTGGACAGGTCTGGTCAGAATGGAGTGCTACAGTGGAAGGAGATGATGAGGTGAGGAAGCACACACATAGCCAAGCTTAAGTGGACTGCCATACATACTGAGAAGTAAACAGGCCAAGCTCCACATGTGTTCCAGTGCCAGCGGTATCTTCTTAACCAGCACCTCTATTATTCTGTCTTAACTTCCCATAGCCCCTTACAGCAGGCAACAGCACTTCAGTGTAGCCTCCAAGTTACTCATGCTTCTCAATTCTTCGTTTCAACTTTGTTGATCCATTTCATCACTTGTAAAACGTGAAAAGACAACATACTAGGTACCTACTCCTTTCCCTTTCCCCACTAGAATATATAGATACACCGTATTTTATTCAAGTAAGCAGTTATTGAATGCTGTTTTCATTACTCCTCCTCACGTACTAAATACTGCATCAGGAGCACAGCAGTAGTCTTGAGGCATGCTTACACACCACCTACACTCCATTACAAATAGGACATAATGACTGAATTATTTGCCACTACTATCAGTATGGGATAATTGAGCAAAATGTTTCCTTTTTTAAAACTAGGCCTGTAATTGTCACTTCACCAAAAAACCATGCAGCCACACAAATAGATCCTAGGTACCTAAATAGAGACCATCACTTATAAATCATGTTCCATGGAACAGAAGTATCTTATGTTATGAAAACAAAGTTGGTTCATATGACAACACAAAAACCACCCACAACCTCAGTGGCCATCTACATGTCAACTAAGAAATGCTGTTCTGCAAGAGACAGAATCCAGCAGATCCAGACCCACCCAGCCTCAAGCATGTTTCCACAACTCTGTTGATTCATAATCCATATCACACCTGAAGCTCCCAACTTCAACCTTCCATATTCCGCATGCTACTTTTGGACTGTGGAAGTTGATAAAGCAACAGGGCTTGACAGATCCAAACGACACACAACTTCTGTCACTTGCATCCTTCCTTAAATATGATAAATTTCCATCCATCTAAAGCTGAAAGAGGTCAAATCACCAGAAACCTTGGAGAAGGACAGAAAAAAGCATTTTCCATTGTGAAAGCAGGGGGACTTAAAGGAAGCAATACCTTTAAACCAAGAATTTTTTCTTTAAATTTGGAAGGGTGGGATAAAGGCCACATTACACCGTATCCAGTAGTAACTGCATAAAATGGAGGAATACTTTACTAGGACAAAACCTAAAGCTGCAATTAAGGTGAAACATAATGCATATGCACAGCACTGGAGGAATGATTTAGTGCCACTGACATCAACACTAACTGTGCAAAGCAAAAGCTAAACATGCTGCAATAATAATTTGAAGTGCCCAATTAGGTTAAAAAACACATTTACCCTACAAACTAAAAAGCCTCCCAAACCCCTCAAAGGCATTAATGCTGCTCAAATGTTATTTGAGATGCAAATTGGAGACCTAAAGTTAATATAACACCAACAGAAGTTCCTATTAATCCCATTCATGGCTCAAGGAAAGGTGACAGTAGAAATGAAACCTTAGCCTTGTTGTACCAGGTCTTATTAGGACAGCAAAGGTTTCTTTCCTTCATTTTTAAAGTTAACCCACCTTAACTTCAGTGTGGACATGATCTTTCATAAATCCAGAAAGACTTAAGTGCATTAACAAATAAACAACAAGCCAGCAGCCAAAGCTGTTTGGATGAGGGGGGTGTTAAGGAGAAAAGTATTCTTCAGAATAAAGGAATTCAGATCCCATCTTTCAGCATCACAGATCTCAGTGTAAAGCACCAAAGTAAAGGTGCAGCAGTTATTTCTTTGGCTTCCTCTTATACCAGCTGGGTTCAAATTTTAAAGCTCAGCAAGTGCAAAAATGGCTTGCTTCCATCTCAAATACCTTTTCCACAATGACATTTAGGTCTCAGTATACCGAGTCAGTTTTGTAAATGACACTTCTCATGACAGCTCCAGGCAAAATATTGTTTTGATTTCACACTCTTAGCTCTATCTGTACAGACTTACACACACTGAAGAACTGCCATCACTGGCACCGTATGTCCAAAGCTCTAGGCCTGCAATTTGATGTATCATTGACAGTATTCTTCCCTGTACTTTATTAGTTTAATTTTCCCAGGAACTTAAACCAATGTTGTCATATCAAATTCTGAGCAATGCTGCTAACATTAGGCAATCAGAGCCCTTGATCTTGCTGTTAACAGCAAAACCTAAGTGATGGTCTGCATTTCACTAAAATATAATCAAGTTCAAACAGGGGAAAGCAAATTATATTAGTTTTGCTTTTATTACTAAGTTTCCTAATTGAAACATTTCATATTTTCTAAAGCATGATATTCAACTGCCTGCTTAAAAAAAAATAGTGCTGCCAGTAAACTGAGAGACAGAACCCAGATAATGTGTTTAGTAACAACTCTGCCCACTTCCTCCCTGCAACCTGAAAATCAGCAGAAACATGGCCTTCAGAAGGTATTTGTGCCCACTACAAAGCATCAGAAGTTAGCTGAGGAGTGTTTTGCCAGCTCGTTCATGTCATTACTTCCCAAACAGAAAAGCCAAAACAGCACAAAATGTAGAAACGGTGATATGAAAGACAGGTTTTTCTATACTTAACAGTACTGCAATATCCAGCTGGTTCATCACAGGAAAATTTGTATAACAGCTTAGAAAGGAGTTAAATATTTCCTTCCTTCACCCCCCCCCCTTTCTTTTAGGCCTCCTTTTGTTAGGGAAAGAAAATCCTTAAAGAAACCCATGTTCTGAAAATAACTGTCTTTATCCTCAAACCAAGTTTATGGTTAAGAGAAACCAACAATGCACAGTTGTGTTTTTTTATAGAGACTCTCATCACTGGATTGCAGGCAGTCAACGTAAATGGCTACCTCTTAGGTATACAAAGTCGACAGATTAAAACCCACGGACCAAGAAAGTATGAACCACCACACCGACTTTAAGTAGCTATTTTTCTAGCCATTAATTTCTTCCCTAGAATTAATGAACAGGGCTACCTTCTGCTCATTAACCCTTTCTTAGGAGCACTCATAAAGCCCTTCACAGGTTGATGTGTGTAGTTTCACAACCACCACCACCCCCTGGAAGCTTATGTTACTTAGCTTATCCAGAATAAAAGTTACAACTACCTCTGCAACAGGCAAGAACCTCTTACATGTTCTACCATGTTTCAAAATGTAAGTTTATATGTAAATTAACACTAAGGACAAAGTACTATGTTCATCTGCAAGATCATTCTTGCATGAATATCAGATGTCAAGAACGTAGTTATCTAAAAATAACCCAAGAAGTTTATTTTATAAAAATAAAAACTCAAGTTTAAAGCAAGCAAACTTTTATCTAAAAAAGAACAATACTCATGGTCTTGCAGGGGAAAGGGAAATTCACTGTTGCCAAAAGGCACCATTTCTGTTTATATTGTGACCATCAAAATCCACAAAAAAAGAAAGGTAAAGTATAATATAAATACGGAAATTCTCCACTAAAGGTTTAACAAGACTTTTCACTAGTATTTAAGAAAACTCAAAGCAGAACCAGAAAGGATAAATTCTTAGAAGAAAACTCAAAACCAGCATCAAAAGAAGTGTAGGAGCAAGGACAGAAATAATTGTGTTTGGAAAGTTTTAAGTACACCATGTTTCTAAAAGGAATAATCTATCAAACCACAGGAGGTGACTAGAACTGCCATCATCACTGCTAACACAAAGGAATGTAGATTGGGGGAGGCAACAAGGGGAGAAAGAACCAGGAAGGGAAAAGGAGAAGGAACTGGAAAAGGGAGCTACAGTAATGGCTACCAGACCCTCAAGGAATTCCTATAGGAAAGAATAAATCTTTCATGCTTGTTTTAGATAAAACAATCCCTGCAATAAGTTGCAATCATCTTTGTGAGGTTAAGCTTTCAATTTATCTGCACACCATATTCTCATAGTTTCATGCCTATACTAAACTTCCAAAGCTTAACACAATGGTTGCAAATACAAGTAATATTTGTCCTTTCAGCCTCCTCACTCTTCCATATCACAGTACCCTGCAGAAAAACAAAACAGCTTTGCAAGAGGAAGTCGGGCAGTTTAACTACACCGAACTCAAAATATACGCCTTTACAATTATTTAATCAACTTTAATTCTCTAGTTAAGGAGACAATAACTGTGGGTTACACACTGGCAGGTAAAGGCCACTAGAGGACAGCCAGACATCCACAGCATGGAACATCCTGAAAGGATATCATTAGTGGGATGATCCTGCAGATAAGTATTTTAAGTCTGTGTGGAATAGGCAGCATGTACTTCCGTATGATAAAGAGAAGCATCTTATTACTGCCAAAAAAAAAAAACCCTGGGGATGATTAAAAATAACAGATAGATTAATATGAATAGTATTTTCCATAAATTCAAAGTGAACAAATAGTAAGCCCATTTTCTAGGTAGGAGCTCCACCAGCTTATGCAGAACTACTTCAAATGTATGTTTTAGCTTCCTACACACGGTAATCGCTTGCCTCTAAGTGCAATTCTTCCAGGCATTTTTCAGAATCATGACAATTGTAAAGATACAAGCTCTTTGGGCTTAACCATGTACCCTGCATCTCCAAGAAAACCAGATCAAGTCACACGCTTTGTTAGGAAAGTTCCTGCAGTTCAGCAAACATTATACTCCAGATTTCATAAGCCCGACTCGAAGCAAACAGACTATTCGCAATTAAAACACATCCAGAAACATTTCAGCTTGCCACAAGAACACACAAACTTACTGGTTCTCGCCAAAAATGGCTTTGACAAAAATATTTCCTAGCAGCCAGGCATATGAATGGGAGGCAATGTAACCGTAAAGGCTGTAATAACTGTTCTCGGGAGCCAATTTTAATGTAAGCACAGTGAACCAGAAAATAGATTTGACCAGCTGGCTCAACTCATCCCGAGGCCTAGAACTCGGCATGCACGTTAAAAGCCAGTGTCTTATCTGGTCTTAATCACCGAGCCACCCTCAACCTGAAAGTTACAAAGCACTATTTCTGTAACTGCTGCTTTCTAAAGGGTTCTGACTCGATAGATCATTTACCTAAAGAGAAAACGCCTCAACTTTCAGATCCCTGCCAGGAGAGTTCAGATAACGGATGCAATGCTAAAGCAGAGGATCATCTGCAGCGGGCGGCCTCTGTCTCACAAGACCTAAAGCAACCTCCTTAAATAGCATCCGAATTTCAAGTACACGCTTCTCTTCAGCCTTCACACAGACAAGGAGACATTTAATAAGCCAAATAATCAGCACAAAGCCATGTTACTGCCCTTAGAAAAGCCAGAATAACACAAAGAACCTATTCACTTGCAGATCTCGGACTTTTGAGTCCAACCGGTCGTTACACTTACAAGCCATAAATTAGAAATCAACTTTCCTATTGCCGAGGGAGGGGAAGGAAGAGAATAATCGCCGTTTTCATGCAGGAATCATTGTGGAAGGCAGCTATTGTGGAGAAACATGCACCTACGCTGAGGTAACTCTATCCTTGAGCAACAGTGGGGGGAGAATCGCCTCAAAACCCCCGGGGTACGTGCCTGCAGGCATGTGTCTCGCAAGGCAGCGGCACAAAGGAATGCCCGAGCCCAGCCGGGCCCGGGCTCCTTCCCTTCTCCTGCCCTCCTGCTGAGGCAGGCCGGGGCCCTCACCCAGAGCAGCCCCGACGCCCGTTGGGAGGGAGGCACGGCCTCCCCGCCACCCTCGTTCACACCCGGAGAGCAGTAATTAATACTAATAAGTTGGCTTTTAGAGGGCTTGGGTGTTTCTCCTGCCAGGGCTGCAGGCAAGCAGCCGTTTCGCTTCCACACGATGCGTTCAGCTAAGGGCAGGGCGAAAGGCAGCCAGCCTTTACCTCCTGCTGCGATGGAGGAACGCGGCCCCCGGCCTCAGCACCAACCATAGCCATTACAAATATAACGCCGATGCCTATCAATCTACCTATGTAATTACGGAGATGAGCAGCCTGCAGCTCTGCGGCAGCACCAGGCTGACGCCGCTGGGAAGAGCTCCGCCGGCACCTCACTCCCACCCCGCAGGGACCCCCCCGGAGCAGCGGCGCCCCAGTAGCGGTCACTCCGCCACCCGCCGAGAGCTGTCCGGCTCCCGCAGCCGCACAGGCTCCGGTGAAGGGGTCCGGGCCTGGCCGGCCGTTCTCCGCCCGGCACTGCTTCGGTGCCGCCGGTCACATCAACGGCGGTTACCTGCCGGCTGCGCTCGCCCTGTACCGGCGGGCGCTGCCCCCGCGGCCTCCCTTATCCCTCCCGCAGCGCCTGCCGCCGGTACCTGTACCCGCCCGGGCCGCCTCCCCTGCGCGTATGGACTGCGGTGCTCCAAGGCAATTGAACAAAACACAGCCGGCTCCGCCCCCTCTCGCATACTGCCTGCTCTCATTGGCTGGGCAGCCCGCCCGCCGAACTTTGACCCGCTCTGCCATAGGGCTGCGATGCAAGTTAGCCCCGCCCACAAGGGGCGGGGGCGGGTCCGTTACCGGTAGGAACGCACAGCTGTGATGCCGGGTGGAGCGGAGAGAGGGAGCACGGGACTACAGCTCCCAGGAGGCATTGCGGCAGAGCAGCGGGCTTGCTCTCATTGGCCAGCCAGAGCCAATGCTCTTCTCGCCCTGGGGGGCGATTACGTCATCGCGTCCCCGGATGGAGCCGCAGGAAGGACGCGGGTGTGCGGGTGGTGCAGGGAGAGGGGTATGGCTGGGTACACTGCGCATGCGTATGGGCACTACCGCCCTCTCCTCATCTGTGCATGCGCACTGGGTGCTATGGGGGTTATCGGGTGGGAAGATGATTAGTTTCGTCGTCTTCCTTTCA
This sequence comes from Micropsitta finschii, assembly GCA_034783455.1. Lineage (NCBI taxonomy): Eukaryota > Metazoa > Chordata > Aves > Psittaciformes > Psittacidae > Micropsitta > Micropsitta finschii. The sequence goes on from JAVHNF010062169.1 coordinate 26,026, forward strand.
TTCACCTCAGGGTGGTCGGGCTCTGGCCTTGGAGGTGCCCCTAGGCTGGAGCGACCCCGAGCATGTTGGTTTGGGTTTTGTCGGGCTGTAGGAGACCTCCATCAGGCTCTGGCTTGACGCTGTAGGTTGCACCCAGCTTGGCAACACTGGCAGAGCCTCTATAGAGGCTGAGGTATGGGGTTGTGTCAGTCTCAGAGGGAGCAGGAATGGCACCTTTGGCTTCCCCCTGAATCCCTGGCCATACCTTGTCCCAGCCAGCTCATGTTGCTTTCCCCATCGCTGGTTCTTCCCAAGGTTACTCCGCTGACACGCGGCTCTGTAACGGTGTGGTTACACTGCCCTCTGCTTGCTTGCTCCGTGCTTCCCTGAGCTGGCAGCTTCCTGAGCGACTTAACTGTAGATACCTCAGCTTTCTCTTCCTCCAGGGGTCCCACATGGAACAGAACTGGTGCGGTTTCTCTTGTCTCTTAAAATGGAGGCAACAAAGAAAACCCGGCATCTGCTTCTTTCTGTGCAAGAAATGTTCCTATGGGAGTTTTTCAGAAGCAATTATGAGTCAGCCGTAGTGAGGAAGTGGGATGTGTTTGGACAACAGTTACGTTGTACACTTGTCAGGGCAGAGGCTGCTTTATGCGGGTGCATAATCCTTAACATCATGAGAAACCAAACCCTGATTTACTGTTGCCTACGGGCCTAACATTACTGAGGTACAGGTATTTTTTATTAATGGCAACTATTAGTGAGCTCTTCTCATCCCTTCAGCAAGCATCTGTTATTTCAGCTTTCTGCAACCTGTTCCTCAGTGTTTGCAAATGGAGTTGTATTTCACTCCCTCACCTTTCCTTTGACCCAGAAGTTTTTCAGCTGAATTTAACTTCTTATCCTGTAAGATTTTACTGAATTATAAGTTGATGCTGCAACAGATACCCCAGTTATCGTTGCGATGTAGAGCCCAATCCAAAACTGTGTTCCTGGGAAATCTTTAGTTGGGCTTGCTTACTTTCTGAGCTATTGAATTTTAACTGTAGGAAACCAGTAAGTTAAACCCAATACTTCAGATGGCATTACAAGGTTTTACTGCTTGCTTTTCCTCACTCTTCTCCCATCTTCTACACTCTGCCTACCCCTTCAGTACCCAGCTTCTTGAAAGGTTTGGGTGTTTATTATATTTTGATAAACCTTGTCTGAAATCTTTTTCAAATCACTTTCCAAGATACCTTTCCCAAATTATACAGTGAATATTTAAATTAGTGTGCTAGTTCTCTGTGAGATCAACACCTACTTCTCTTTAGAAAGATCTTGCAAGTGATTATAGGTACACAGAGGAACGCACACAGCTTTCTCCCATAGCTCAGCCCTGGCTCTTGAAATACTTTCTGGTTGTGCTCATTTTGCTCCTGGCCTTTCCGTCGAATTCTAGTGCATGGGAAATTGTAGTTCATCTGCTTTCATGATCCTGCCCGTATCTTTGGCAGGGATTTGGCTCCATTCTTTAATCAGTTTTGTACACAGAATTCCCCACTGAAAACAAGTTATCCCTGAAGCATTTCATTGCTAAATCCCTCTCCAAAGTTAGAGCTAACAATTTAGTTTTTTAAAAAAATGAAGTTATGATATAATCTCATCTTTCACAACCATTATATGTAAGTATTCCTCTGGACTTTAGCAGCTCAGGCATGGGAGTTTTGATGTAAAACTGGTTCTCCCTCACCTACCAGCTCAACCATTTTCATAGTTTTGAAACATTAATGTTTCTCTCAATTAAGCCACAGTACTTCCCCTAGCCTCCTGCACTATTTCTGCTGCAAGTAAAGGTAAAACCAGAGGGAACTTTGTGTTTCTGAAACTGAACTCTGGGATTGCAAGTGATGAGGGAGGCATGTGGAAGGAGCAGTTAGTGCTCTGCTCTCAATTTCCACAGGCTGGATATTTCCAACCAGGGCAAAACCCATGCAGTAATTAAATTACCTTATCAATTAGATAACTCTTAAATCTTCTTTCTTTTCTATATGTTCACCTGTAATTTCTCCCCTGATTTCTTTTACTGCTTTCCATTCTTTTCTCTAGCTTTAAGTGGTTGCCCAAAGAAGTGGTAAATGCTCCATCCCTGGCAGTGTTAAAGGCTGGGTTGGACAGAGCCCTGGGCAACATGGTCTAGGGTGAGGCATCCCTGACCATGGTAGTGGAGTTGGAAATGAATGATCTTAAGGTCCTCTCCAACCCAAACCATTCTATAATTCTATGATTTATTAGCTTTTTTCCCAATTGTGACAATGGCTGATACTGTCTTCTTCTGGCATGGAGATACTTTTACCAGTCTGTAGTCCATAACTGGGTGGGAAGCTGCACCCTAAACTAGTGATGTTCCAGAGGTGGTACCTCCTATGATCAGCTGGTTGCATCCTAAAACTTATCACATAGGCAAATCCCATACAACGGGCAAGCAAACATTGTTAGAAACTTCACAGCTCCTCCTGGAAGTCCTGCGTAAGGATGCAGTGCGGCCATGGGGAC
>JAVHNF010062172.1:0-11610 GCA_034783455.1 Micropsitta finschii
CTGTCAAATCATAATGGAAAGCGTTTCTAAGACAAAGAGCTCCATTTAATCAATTCTCTCCCTCTCTCTATGCATGTATTTATACAGTCACTAGTTAGTTTATCCCTCCACCCGGGTTTCAGCAGGGCTATGTTAAGAGTAAGCTACAAACCAGCATGAAATAAGGTTCTTAAAACTGGTGCTGAATGAAAAAGTAAATACTTCTGTTAGGAAAACACAGATTAGTAACAAAGGGAACAATGTCACAGCAGACCGGGATCCATCCAGGACAGCCAGGACCATGTTCCAGAAGAAATATGTTTTCCAGTGCTTAGTATCTCTTCATCCTGCCTCTTGATCCTTTTCCCCTAAGCACTGAGTTTGCACATGCAGCCAACTATCAGAAATCACTGTTGCAAATAGATTTCCAGTTGTCAGGTCCAAAGATATTTTTATTTTAGCCAAATATTCTGTTCCGCTAATTCAGTTGGTTCACACACAAAGTTTAGCAACGATTCCAAAGCAGATATGCATATGAATATGATTTGCCAGTGTTCTTGCAGCTCTATGCACTGCTTTTCTGCAATAGGCTGGTGTCTGCATGAGAATGATTTAATGTTTAAAGGGAGTGAAGAGGATTTGAAGAATCCTTAGAGCTGAGGAAGTTTGTGAAAAATCTCTTTTCTGGCTTTAAATGGATCAGAAATATGGATCCTGTTTATTGCTGTGGGTTCATTTTTCCTGGTGGTGAGACTTAGAGACCACCTAGGAAAGTCTCATTGCATTATGCATTGTGGATCTGAACCTGCAAGGTCTTCGATAGCCAGACAAAAAGCTGTTGGAAATAGGCAGATAGGTCATGTGCATGGCAGTGAGTATGGTTTAATGCAGTGGGGGGCAGAGACCAGACCGCAAAATCAAACCATAGGTACAAGCTGGGGGAAAATGGTTTTCAGGATGTAAACAGGTTTTGGGTGGCTCTTGCTTCATGTCCATCTCCAGCTGGCTCTCAGCCAAAGGAGCCCTTCCTGCCTTCTGCAGACAGTGGTTCTGAGGGTGAAGGAGTGGAGCATCCCTCTCTACCATGCTGGGCATGCCCATCCCTCAGGAGCTCACTTCTGGCTCTGCAGAGATGCGGAGTCTTATTCCCTGGTCAACATGTCCTCTAATCAGCTTAGCAAAAGCCCTCTGCTGCATATGGTCAGATTGCAATTTGTGAATACATGTAGCATGGGCAAATCAAACCTAATTTCCTGCAATACAAAGCCCTGCACTTCTCCCCAGTGAGGGCTACTTTCCTGCCAAATTGCATCGTTCAAACCACAGCCAATTCAGCTGTAGAGCTGCCAAGAGAAAAAGGTCAGAAAGATTAAAAAAGAATATATTTTCTCCTCTTCACCATATTCCAAACCAGCTCTCCTAATTCTGCTCCAACTTTCAAAACAAGGGACAAAACCTTGTGGGATAAATACTGATTAGAGGCAATTTCAGCCCAAAGGACAACTATCTGCAAGCCTATTAAGAGTACCTGAAAATAAAAATGGAAACACTTTCCATCTACCCCAGTTTGTATGAAGAATTGCTCCAGAGAAATCAGTGGAGTTATGCAAAGAATTGGGACCTTTCTCACTGCAGTAATCACTGCTACCTCTACAGTGTTTTACATGTACCAGTTTTATGTGAAAGGCTCAACTGTGAGTATCTGCTTAGCAGCATACTTAATGAGGTAAGTAGGCAGTAAATGGGAAGATGGGAAAAGCATCTCTGCTTTTCTATGTGGGAGGAAAGGACTGGACTGGAAGGTGGTTTGAACAAACAATAAAAGACATAGAAAAGAGCAGAGTAATGGAAGATTTTAAGTGCCCAAGCAAAGATTAGGGGACATTAGGGAGAGAATGCTAGCTGGAAGCTTGTTTATGGAATTGGCATAAGATTGCATTTTAGCTTACAATGTGTATCAACTGAAAAGGAGGAGAGCTACAAGGCTTGTATTAAGTGCTGCACTACATGGAAGGTGATTGAAGACAAACTGTACTCCAAGGGAAAATAGCCTGCCAAGCATCCACATCCACAGTGGTAGGTTTAGGAGAAGGGAAGGATTTGGAACAGGAAAACTGGAGACATCGCAAGGGTCTACTGACAGGTGCTCAAGGAGCCAGCCCCAAAGCTCAGGGTCTGATGAAATCATAGGTTTTATAACCCAAATCACCCAACCAGCTGCAAACACCCTGTTCAAACAGATCGTACTGTTGTGAAGGCAAGAGTAGGGCAGGCAGGGCTCAGGGCAGGTGTGGTAGGAGCCTCTTCTAGTAGAGAAAACATGAAGTAAGTGTATTGTCAGCTGAGGTGGGGGAGAAGACCTGTGGAAACCACTGAAGTCCCAGCCCAGGCAGCTCTGCAGGGGTGACAGAAGCAGAAAGGGTGGTGAAGGGATCCATATGGAAAGGGGTTAGATGCTGGATTGGTGCTGCTGCCTGGGGTTCCCTGCTGCACAGTGAGAGAGTTTTTGATATAAGAACTGGAAACTCACCTCCCAGCTTTTCATTTTCCAAAGGAAGGAACTTGAGGAAGTGGAGACTGAAACATTAAGAGGCTTCACCACCGTGCTTGAGCTGACAATTAGGTGATTACTGCTATTAAAGGAAGACAAAGCACCTGGTTTGCTGAAGGACTCCAATAGCAAGGGTGAGAGAGGAGCTGTCAACTCTGGGAGGGTTTTTTAAGTTGTTCCCTATATGTTGGCTCTTCTTCTGGTGTTGACAGAGCTGATGCCTGCTATTCTGAGATGATCTGATGGAGGAGCAAGGTGAGGTACATGTACTTGTGTCAAGATGGAAAACAAGGACTTCTCCCAGCCATTGGTGAGGTGAGGTTTGGGAATCCTTCTCTTGGGGCTGATCTGCTCTCCAGACTCCTGCTGCCATGAGCTAGGGCAGGTGACAGCAGTGGTTGTGCACCACGGTGATGTGAGGGCTGAGGCCGTGCTCCAAGCACAGAGGTCTCTGGCAGTGTGACCCTCCAAGACCGTGGCTGATTTCATTTCTCTCTTGCTCCCTTTCTCAGCTCGCAGATTTTGTTTACCGTTTGTCAGCTCCTGCACACCAAGCAGATGTTCTCATTGCATTTTCACAGTGACAATGAGATTTGTTGAGCAGTTACAGTCAGTTTAGAACCCATTAATGGACATAAATAGTTCAGATTGTCCCTTCCAATTAGTATTTCCCTTTTATGCACCAAATTTGTTCAGCCCTACACTGCCCCATCATGGAAGTTATGGAATTTCCTAAGCTTTCAAGACTTGACCATTATATGCCATTTCATCTTTCTCCACAGATTTTCTTTTCAGTGCTCATGCCTTGAAATGAACGCTCAGGCATCTGGTTATTAATAAATACACTTGATAACAATGGTCCTCGTATGAACCTTTAAGACACTGCAGTATTAATAGCCTTTTCTTTTGGAGAAGGACTATTTATTCTTACCCTTTTCCTTTCTTCTGGCTGGATCTGAGTGAATTGTTCATTGTGAGTAATCTCCTTTGAGAATACAGTTCTTATTTCTCTATGAAAATCATTCATTAATTCATCCTGTTAACTTTATGGTAAGACATTTTTTGCTTTCACTGTTTGCTCCTTATTACTCACTGTTTAGTCCTGGCTCACCTCTATGCTATAGCACATCTCCTCCTCCATAGGCAGCCAACAGCCAATATTTTGTTTCTTCTATGACTGAATTGGCCTTTAGCAAAGATATAACACTTGAGAGTCCTGTGAGCTCTTCTTTGAGTGACCATTAGCTGTCTGCTTGAAAAGCCAACATGGGAGCTAATTTTGCCCTTTTTGCCCCTACTTTTTTTGTACTTTCCCTACTTTCCTTGGCCTGGGTTGAACCAGGAGCACCTTGACACTTTTGAGCACTCAAACCCCATGGTCAAAATGCAGCAGTTACCATTCAGAAGTCATCATTTGTTTCTGTACTGTATTTGTTCCTATGTACTACACCCACCCTTCCCAAAAGATAATCAGTCTCACTGTGGTTTGCTCGCTGGTGAAGCCCGTACACTACTTCTTTTAACATTACCTCTGCTGGTTATTGAGGATGTTTTATGAGAAGGGTCAGGATAAAACAATCTACCCCCAGCATGTGAGGGGATGTGAGAGCTCTATATTTACTACAGCTTGTTACTTTACGCATTGTACCTTAGAGCACCAGTTGGTAGGGAATTTGTTTACAATCAATAAGCTATAATTTCCCAACCTGCCAAGAAAAGAAAGGTTTACTTCCCAACATCTTCTATTCACTTGGATTATTGCTGTCTGAAACCTCGCAAGGGAAAAGACAAATAAAGAGATCACCTTAATGAACTGCAGAGTAAGTGCTAGGCTCACAGGCTCCAATTCCTGCAGCTTTCCAGCTCAGCTTTGTACAAATTATTGTAGGTCTTTGCATAGATGGTGGTTTGGGATGATCAGCATCTTTTGTTAAAGTGCCTTTAGGTTCACAGGCCTGACTGTTCTGACCGTAGTTCTCACAAAAGCCAATAGACACGTCAGTGTTGATTCAGCAGTAACGGGGCTCAAAGCTTGTGTCCCTAAATTACATTACAAGACAAGCCAGCACCTGTGAAAAACAAAGGAAAATCTCCTCGTGATTCCAGTGGGAAGTAATCTAAACACTTACTAGCCAGCATCATCCTGCATAGATTCAATCTGTCACAACTAATTGGAAATGTGTAGCATCAACACCTTTGTTATTATTATTATGTTGATTGCACCTAGGAAATGGATCAGAAGACAGCACCTCTGAAACTTCCATAAAGCAAGGGAAAACAAAACAGGGACTACAGACAGAAGAGAGAGTACAAGCAAACAGCCTGACTTGATTGGTTAATGTGATAGATGGAAGGTTTAATGCACCCAGGACCTGTGAGTCACTGCCAGGGGAAGGAAAAGGTTTCAGGGTGGATTTGCAGATGGTGGTTTTGAGGATGTTTATGAAGACAACTGCCTAAGGCAGGTTGGTCAGGTTAACTGTGCTCGATAAGGACTTCCTTTCTCTCACCAGCCAAGGATGCTCACAGTGGTGAGCTGTACATGTCCAAGCTGTGCATCTCCCCCCAGAATGACATGAATAACAGGCAAGAACATTTGGGGTAGAGAGGTGGACATGCAGAGTGTGAATAGAAGGAAAGGCTGTACTGCTTTTTATGTGCAAGAAATGGTTCAGAAAGTATATCTCCATAGGAATCCTGGGGGAGGAGGCCATTTTTCTGACCAACATAATGAAAGAATAGTTGTGGGGCCAAGAGAAAATTCAGGAGAACAAGGGAATGGAAGGACACAAGATTTCAGGAAGAACTTGTTCCATTGTGTCAAGAAGGGAGTTTGGTTCATCCAGAAGCAAAACGATGGTGTCCTGCATCAGGAGGAGGAGGTTTGCTAGGTCAGTGGTAGGGGGTTTACTGATCAGAAAGGTTTTCATCAAGGTCCTTATCATTCCTAACCTGGAGCTGCTCCTTCTCTTCAAACCCTAGTATTCAGCATAGCCACCTATAACTCTCAATCCAAGCCCACCCTGGACCTCTCTACAGAACAGGTTCTCATTCAGGCCTGGGAGTCACGTGAAAGAGCAACTTTTGAGAGATTAAGAATGCAGAATCCACTTTTCTCTGGGTTTGACAATCCCCCTCTTTGTGATGAGAAGGCTTTATATAGTCCTTCTAACCTTGCTCTTTCAGGGGCACCAAGAGCAGCTGAATCATTTTAGACCTAAACAAAGCAAAGACAAGAATGAACAGGAGCTGATTTATTATTTAGAGAATTTAACTTTAATTCTGAGGTGAGCGCAAGTCTGAATTTGCTGTTATGCAACAAACCGCATTTAAGAGGAATTGCTCTTGAAAATACGCTATTGAACTTTGAAATGACTGGGATAATGCAGCTCTAGTCTGTGAATGCTTCAGCCTGAGAGGAAGCACAACAGCAGCCTTTGGTGAGGACATGAATTTGTTATGGCAGGCTAATTTCACAAATCTATGGCTGCCTGATGGCGGAATGATAAAGATATGTATTAAAACCCCAAGAAAGCCCAAGAACCAATAAATGTGTGATGTTACTACTGAGAAACTGTTCTCACAGAGTCAGCTCCCACAGGTTTATTCAAGGTAGGATCCAGCAGCCTTTGATAGCTCAGGGAGCAAAACACTCTGTACACCGGGCATGTTTAGACTGACTGGTGCCTTCAGTTGTTTGTTAGGTATGTGTGTGTGTCTGCATATGCTGTGATACAAACTGCTTCATATAAATAGCCAAAGGTGGGTCTTTGGGGAAAGAACAATGAGGAAAACATAAATCAACCTACTAACCCCTCCCCACATAAAATCTTAAACAACAGAAATCATGCCTGGAACCTTCCTGCAGCCTGGCTGGGCTTGAGCGGAGCTGGCACTGTGAGTTAGCATGAGGACAGCACAAGTGGTCTCCGAGAGACAATCTCATTGCAGATATCCTCAGCAATCCTTTAGAGGGAAGGGGCAGGAAGGCTTTTCTGGATGGGGCTGGGGGAAATGTCTGCTGTGGAGCCTGCCGATGAAGTAAGAGTGTTTCGAGCTGCAGCTTGGAGATGCAGGGAGAAGACTGGCTGCCTGGAGAAATGAACAGGAACCTGCATTGAACCATCTCTATAGGAATGGAAGAGACAACCTGATGGCACAGCTGAGGATACAGGCAAGCCAGGACCCTTGCAGTGACCACTTTGCCAGAGTCACTAGGAAATAGGGACAAGGAAAAGGTGTGGAGCACTCAGGAGAGAGGATAAGTCATGTGGCAGTGACCTTATCAAGTGCTTTTTGCTCCCACAAAGCTCTTGTGACCAGTGGCTCACCCAAACACCTCCTACAGTGTTTGACAAAAAGGCCAGCAGAGCTTTGGGATTTAAGGAAATCTGCTATGGATGGATGCCAAGATGCACTCAACTCTTTGCCTCTGATTTTGTGTAGTGCCATATCATACAGTGGCCAAAGCAGCCCAGCTTGTGCTTCTGATGAACACTGAAAGGCTCAGACGCTCTGCTGGTGACTGAGGAAGCTATTACAGCAAGCTCACACTGTCACTGTGTAAATCTCTCCAGCCTGTCACTGATGGAAGGGTCTATGTGACAGGTGTCACCCATAAATCCCATTTAAATACATCCATTACCACACACTGTATCACTCACAATCACCCATGAAATGTCTCTTCAGAGTCAAGAATCAGACAGGGAAGATTTAGGGCTATTTCGCTTGTGCGATGGGATTAGCTGGATCTCGCTGCTATTAGGATGCCAGGCCCAGCAGTGGCCCCAGCAGGGACGAGGGACAGCAGGCAGCAAACAGCTCCATTAGCTGGTTTCCAGCAGCCTTTTTACACACACAGCTGGAGCTGCTTCGAAATGAGACTTTAGAACTGACCCCAGAGACTTCAAGACCCAGTTCCCACGGGAATATGCAGGTGCCTGAAGTCTGAGACCCAATGAGACCTGCCTCGCTTTCTGTCATTATTCTCACCTTGGCAAGTGGAGTGCAAAGAGCTTCCCCTCCACACACAATCTCCTTCCAAGGCACATATGCACACAGGCTTTTACATGGGTGTGAAAGACAAGACATGGACAGAATGAGGCTTTTTGCCACTCAGCAAGTGGTTTTTCTAGTTTCTCCTCCAAAAGGAGCCATCAGTTTGAGACATAGACCTGATCCAAATAGAAAATCGGGAAGGGTGTCTCATTTAATTTGGAATAACATGAGAATCTTTGCCAGCTAAACTGCAATTGAAACAGGCAAATATTCACTGGGAGACATCAATGATAGCTGTTATTTAAACCTGTGCTAGACAGGAACCATGCTGATATAAAAGGCTGGGAATCATCCCAGATGAGCAGCTTTTTTAGATACTGCTGAGTAAAAGCAGAAGAGGAGAGATGACCACATATCCTGTCTGTGAGCTGTGTCTGGCAGGAGCTGATTCAAAGAAGAGCTGAGAGCAGTCCCAGTGCAATCGAGACAGTCAGTGTCTTCTTGACCCTGATAAGAAGCTTCTGCTCTGAGCACTTTGCTGATGTTCCAGCCCCGACACCAAGAGAACTTCATTCCCCTGTAGAGACTTTTCTCATTACCCACAGAAGCATCCAGTCCTTTTTACCATGGTGACACTGTTAATATCTCTGGCACTGAGCTAGAATGAGGAACATTTGTATAAGGGACAATGGCTGGATCTGAATAGGACCATGGTTTTAAGCAGGAGCAAGAGGCAGCCAGCTTTGGTCTGAGGTTCATGGGTTCATCTCTGCCTCAGTTTGCCAGAAAGGGCACACAGAAGGAAGAGCCATCAGGACTTCCTTTGTGCTCAGGATGAGCTGCTGGAAAAGGGATTAGATCACTTATCCAAAAGTAGGAGGAGATGAGAGGGAATGTCAAGGAAGTGCAGGAGGAGAGGGTGTGGGTTCCTGTAGGAGCAGGAGCATTGTCACTTTTAATGAGGGGGGTGATTATGTACCAGCAGCTATTTGCAGATTAGAGACTGAGGACTTGGTCAATCAGGAGTAATTATCTCCCTCTGGAATGGGATTTTCTCTTTCCTGGCAGGGAAAGAAGAGCTGGGCAGCTCTGTGCCCACTGACCAGGTCTGCTGCCCCAGGAGAAGTCAGTGGTATCTCTAACCCCCAGCAGAGGAGGAGTCCTGTCCTCAAACCTGCCCAGAAGGACTGGATTACAATCCATGGATTAAGACAGTGTGCAAGGTCATCCTTAGCTCCTTAGCCTGGTGCAGAGCCATTCCGGCTTCCAGGCAGCTGCTCCCTATAGGGATCCATGTTGGGTATTTTCCAGCCTAATAAAATGCTCTGAAGAAGGTCTATCAGGATGTTCTGCTTTGTAGGTCACACGTCTGCAGGAGCTGGTAAGGGGTGAGGGTGAACATCGAGCATTTCTAAAGCTACACCCAAAAGCTCTGGGTTCATCTCTCTTGATCTGTTAAATACGGAACAGTAAGCTGTCTCCAGCTAACACAAACCCTAATATCAGCAACGGCAGCTTTGTCAAGTGATTTACTTTTGGAAAGGAAATATTTAGCTGCCAAAAATTGTTTCTCCAAAGAAGTGCCATTGCCTTCGGTCTCAGCAGCAATGCAAACTGACACAGCAGTCATGGCGCGCTGAGAGCATTTCAGCTCCCTTTTATTAAAACCCTAACCTGGCTCTGTAAGTAGCATGCAACTGTAGAATATGATCTTCCCAGCTTAAAAGCTTCATTGGCTCATCTAGTGCCGAAAAGGTGATTAGAAGGGATCTTCTAAGTATGCCTTCCCAAGCACGGGTGCTGGGTGATCCATCCTCTGCTTTAATTAAAGGAGGTTACACGTGGGGTCTGCAATTGGTTTCCAGTGCTGAGCTGGATTCAGTCCCACCGTCTGCAGAGTGAAAGTGGCAGCGGTATTGGTGGGAACGTGGCCTGTAAGTGACCTCTTTCACTCGTCTCCTCCTGGTATGAATACGTAGATCACACAAAGGTTATACTGGTGATCTCACCTGCAAAGAGAACAACAGCCTAGGCCCGATATTAATGTCTTCATAAAAGAAAAATCCTATAAAATGTATTGCCCCAGGAAATACGAAATTTTCCTCAGGTTGGCTTGAAAAGGCTTGTGGTGAGCCCAGGCTTTCCCTAAGTGGCCTTGCTCATTGTATGGGATGAACACAGGTATCAGAGAGCAAGACAGCACCTATTGGGGCACCATTATGGAAATGCTCCACTTCCATTGCACTGGAATAAGAAGTCCTCAGAGGCCTTAAGCAAGAACCAGGCAAGGTGGTCAGAAAGCCCAGTACTACCAGAGACCTCTGTTGTCTCCACCACAGATGTGGAGAATAGATGGTTATGTTCCTCTTTACAGCTCTTTGAGAACACATCCCCTATTTTTTCTCCCCTTAGAGAGCTTTACTCAGCTGTGGGTTTGTGGCTCACCAACAGTCCAGAGAACTGTAGAAAATGGTCTAAGAAATAAGAGAGAAAAAGCATTCGCAGAGTCCCTTTCCCTCTTTGGGATACATTCCCATGTGGATGACAAGTTGTTAGTGCTGACTTGTAGGCGTAATTGGCAAGGCTTAATTAAAATGCTTTTAATTGCAACACTCAAATGACGATTTTATAAAACAATAACATTTTGCTTATCTGAAAGCTCAGTATTTATTATTCTCCAACTGCCAAATATTAGCCAAGTATAAGCACAGCCCTTGGATTTGTCTCAAAAGGCTTGGGTGATCCTCTGCTAGCAACAGGCAGAGATACAGGGGCAGAGTAAATCCTCTTGGTTGTTACATCTTTCCTGGAGCTTTTTTCCCTCCTTTACCCATTTCAGGTTCTGTCATCTGGGCTCTCTCATAGGTCCCTTCTTTCCTGGGCTTCCCTGGACACAAAGGACACCTGGGGACCCAGCAGTGCTGAGTTAAGCTGAGGAATTGCATCTGCTTTCTGCATCTTCCTTCTTTGCACCAGCACAAACCTCATCCCCTTTGCCATCCACTGTTACTTCAGGCCTGTCCCTTTGCTTCTCATTTGGTATAAAATATGTGCCTAACAGGCACTGGAAAAGCAAACCTGTGCATTCTGCAATCTGCCACATGGATTTTTTTGCCTATTCTACCCTAAAAGGTCAGGATGCCAGCTGCTGTTGTCACTGGTCCTTTAGAGCTGATTGATTGGAAAGAGGAACAGCCCCAAAACATTGACAAGTAGAAGAATGGAAGTGCTGAGCCTGTGTTACCATGAACAGAGAGGGCCAGGGCCAATGCTGCAGCCTTGTGTTGCTTGAATTCTGGGATTTTTCCTTTTCTGGTGCAAACACTCCCACCTGCAGACCTCAGAGGGGCCTTTTCATATAAGTCAGGAGATCTGGGGGTTGATAGGAAGCAGCCACCCTGCTTGTACATGGAACATGTTTGCTGGATATCCAACCACACTGGGAAGCTCAGGACAATGGCTGGGAAAGCCCGGAAAGCCAAGAAGTACAATTCCAGTCCATAAGTGGAGAAGTTGACTTATTTTCCTCATTTAGGGCACAAGCCAGATCCTTGATGACCCAGAAACATAGCAACAGACAGTACGATCACTGCCACTTAGAAGAGGACAAATACACAGCTCCTGCTGGAAAATATTTTCAGAGGAGAAAAATTAGCACAGGGCTATGCATGACAGTGTCTGCTTTCAGAGATGGAAGAGGTTGGGAGCAGGAGGAGTTTACATTTGTGAAGCTGCTGTGTGTGGGGGTAAAAACACATGCTTTGCAAATTCCCCTTATCCTATTCAGCTAAATAAGCTCTCAGCCTCTTCAGTGTCTGACAAGAAATGGTCTGTCAGGAAACCAGGGATATGTTTTCTGCCTCTGTGACACACACATGTAACATGGACTCTGCTCTCCCCACTTGCAGCACTGTGTGCAGTTCTGGTGTCCTCAGCATTAAGAAGGACATGGAACTGCTGGAACAAGTCCAGAGGAGGTCATGAGGATGATCAGGGGCTGGAGCTCCTCCCATATGGAGACAGGCTGAGAACATTGGGGCTGTTCAGCCTGGAGAAGAGAAGCTGCGTGGAGACCTCAGAGC
>JAVHNF010062174.1:0-21104 GCA_034783455.1 Micropsitta finschii
TGATAAAAATAACCCTTTTTTTTCTTTTTTTTTTTTTTTTTTTTTTTCACATAGTTCTTTCCATCAGGAAACAAACATGAACTTCACTTCGGGGCAGCGTGAATGTTTTTTTTTCCCTTCAAGCTTACCTGGCAAACTGAAAAATTAGTTATTTGTACAGGCCTGGTTGTGAATCATTTTGACTCAGATGTGTCCCTGCTGGGAAGGACATGTTAGTCCCTGCCACCTTTGCATGGTGCTTTTGATTTTCTGCTTTTCAAGTTCATCATGATCCAGTTTGGCCTCAGATGGCCTGAAAAAACATCATTTCTCAAAAAGCACTTGAACTGCTACAGGGCTTCAGGGCAGGTGAGTACTGAGATAGGTATTAGATAACCAGAACCTCCATTTTTGATCTTTCCCAGACACCAGCATATCCAAAGAAGAATAATAAAAAAGCAGGCAGACTTACCTTCTAGAGTCAATCGGACACGGAAGTTTTGTAATACCACATAACATTGTGCTCAAATTCTCATTCAGTTGCATAACAGAGGACCTATCCCTCCCTGCTAGTTTTAGCATCCTACTTTTACCTGAATTGTAACATAGAAACGATAGCAGTAGATGAGACCTTAGGAGGTAATCTAGTCCTATCCCTGTCCTAAGCAGTATCAGTGGAATGGGATGGGATAGGATAGGATATCTCTGTTGGAAAGGGCCTAGAATATTTCTATATTCTAGATAATATCGATAAATATAGATATTTCTGTTCAAAAGGATCTAGTCCAGGTGCCTGACCAATTCAGGGCTGACCAAAAGTTAAAGCATGTTGTTAAGGGCATTGTCCAAATTCCTCTTAAAGACTGACAGGTTTGGGCATCAACCACCTATCTAGGAAGCCTGTTCCAGTGTTTGGCCGCCCTCTCGGTATGGAAACACTTCCTAACGTCCAGTCCAAAACTTCCCCGGTGCAGATTTGAACCATTCCCATGCATCCTAACACCGGATACCAGGGTGAAAAGATCCACACTTCCTCTTCACCTCCCCTCCTCACAAAGCTATAGAGAGCAATGAAGTAGCCCCTCATTCTCCTTTTCTCCAAGGAACTGAAAATGTTCCTTACAGAGATTTTTGCATAAACAAGTCTTAAAAACTCCAGTGATAGTGGCTCTACAACTTCCCCAGATAATTAATCTGTGATGCTTACAGCTATTTCTCTGTCTCACCATTCTGTTTATGGTTTGGGTTTTTTTGGGGGGAGGGGGTTGGGGGGCAGGTGGATTTTGGGGTTATTTTGGTGGGGTTTTTTGTTTTGTTTTTTTTTTTGTGTGGTTTTTTTTTGTGTTTGGGGTTTTTTTGTTGTTTTTGGTTTTTTGTTGTTGTTTTAATTTTTATTTTTTAAGAAATACAGCCCACATGTACAGTTGTTGGAGTTCTAGCACCATCAGTATGTTCAGTGGTTAATTAGAATCACTTTAAATTCTTTAGCTTGTTTTCAAGTTTGTTTTTAAAATCCTTTTCCCTATTGGATTGTACTGCTATATCAGATTAGAGCTATCTTTTCTTGCAGTCATCCAGAGTTTCTGCACTCAGAGTGGACCATGCAGTCATCACATTTTCTCTCCTGCATGCCACAGACTTTCATATTTCATGCTGTTACCCAATACTTTGCATTTGAATTAAACATAGTTTTTATTTTGGCTAAAATACATATTCTGGAAAAGCATCTAATTTTGATATGAATACATCAGGAAATGGGTAATCAATCATTTCCTTTAGAAGTTTGTCACAGTGGTTAATCGCCGTCACTGTTTGAAAAATTGTGACCATTTTGAATCTCTGATTTCAACTTCCAGTCACCGGTTCTCATTATGCTTTTCTCTGCCAGATGTAAGAACCCTTTAGTATCCAGTACGTTGTTGTCTGGAAGTAACTATGCAGTGTAATCAAGACATTGCTCATTTTTTTCTTCCCAATAAACTCAGTAGATGGGTCTCTAAATCTCTCATGATCAGGTGTCTCCTTCATCCGTCATGTCTGTCTAACAGTTCTCCGTTGCCATTTAAGCTGTTAATAGAGGTTGGTAAAAATTGGACTCCAGATTTCTGTGCGACATTGTACTGTGAGGAGGTAAAATGGTGTTACTACTCCCTGCTTGTTTGTAGGTGTATGGCTCATGGGAACAACTTTCTACTTTTTTTAAGTCTTTCTGGAATTAATAATTTCATGCTGCCATACTTGCCCACTGTGATTCCCAAATTATTCTCCAGGGGATATAGGGTTCCATAAGATTGTCTTGGTCTCTGTCTTATAGATCACCTTTGCACTGACTTCATTTAGTTCAAATTGACTCCCTGTAACAAGCCACCCAAAATACTCTGCATGAGTATTTTTTCTTCGTCATTATTTACCAGACTGCTAATATTTGTGTCAGCCATCTGTCTGTTAGTGCTGATTTCATATTCCCTTGCAAAGAACCAGTGAAAATGCTGAATAGCACCAAGTATACTTCAAAGCCCTGCAGAAAGCCAGTAAAGCAATCCTCATTTGATGATGGTCTGATTGATACAGCTGGGTTTTGAGTTATGCTAAATAGCCATGTCTTACCCATTTAGCATAAGTTTCCTTCATGTTAGATAGTGTTTATCTAGTAAGTATGTCATGCACTAAGTCTAAAGCCTTGAGAAAGCCTGCTACATCTATACAGTTAGCTTTTTTGCAGGCTGAACATGAAACCAGTTTTATTCAAGAGGAGCTATTTTCCATAAGCCCATGTTGACTGGCAGTAATTAAAATCTTGTTCTTTCATGTTTTGGCAGCTCAGTCCTGTCTCAGCTTTTCCACTATTTTACCTGGGATTGATGTGAAATTAACTGCTCAATAACTCCCCTGTAATTGCACTTGATTTCCTGTTCTCCCTCTCTCTCTCTCCCTCTCTCTTTATCTCTCGCTTTCTCTTTTTTCCCAGGTTACTACCCTGCTTCCAGTCACCTGGAATCCCTCTGATATTAAAATTTATTAAAAATTAACATTAGCAAGCCAGAGTTCTCCTCACTCAAATATTTTAGGACCCCTGGGTGTGATTTATCCAGGTCTGCTGATTTAAAAATGTTTATCTCTACTAGATGATGTTTAACATCCTGCTTATTTCCTAATGGGCTGGAAAGTACTTATTCAACCTTGGTCTCATATAAACACCATCATGCTATTACTTTCCAAAATACCAAACAGAAACATTTATTGAGCAAGTCTGGCTTTTTATATTGGTGCTTGTAGTTCTACTCTATGCAATTTGAACAACCTCAAAAAAATCCCGCTAAGCATCTCCACAGACTGATTTTTCCCAATCTCTTTATTTTCCAGTATCAGTTTCTCCTACATCACAACTCTGCACTTCAAGCAGTTGCTGTATTTTTCCCATTTGTTGAATCTTTAAAATACTTTTGGTTTACCACTGAGGTAGCCAGTCTGTCCTGGGTGATGCTGATGGTCTGACTCTATTCTGAAAGAACTTCTGATTTTCATTCATGTTTTCCTCTCTGATTCCTTCCTCCCACTCACTGTTTTCTCATAATTTTCCTCAGCTGGAGGATATTAGCCACTGGGAAGCATGAGCTGCAATTGTCTTCATTTTGCCCACTTTTAATTATAAGCTCTTAAGATAATGTCACTTTCCAGCTGTATGACTGATATATTCTTTGCTAATCAGAATGACTTGCAAAATAAGTAGTTCATGTTGGATGCAGAATCTTTTCCTTATGTAAATGTATAAGTGCATGTTGTCATCAGATCACTTCCTCACTCTCATTTTGATGAACTGCATTGCACCCAGGATTAGTGAGATTAGTAAAACTTCTCCAGAAACACAGGTCAGATCTGGGAATCTCTGGACTGGATTCAGGCCTGAACCTCATCCTCTCCAGGGGATAACAGACATCAGAGTTTGCTTTTCATTCTGGCCTTATCTCACATTTGGTTCATTCCTCTCTGCCTAAATTGCTCCATATTCTGATGCCTTCCTCAGGGCTCACTGCTGCAGATGGTGTATTTATATTAACTTAAAGATTGCATTCCATCTTTCAAATGAGATTAATAAATTTTTCAGGCCGTTGTGGTTGCCAGACCTGACCTCCTATAAATGCAGCCTATAATTCTTCACCCAGATTTCAGCATCTGGTCCTATAACTCATACTTGAAACACAGCATATCTGTTTTAGAAAGGCATCTTGTAGACATGTAATGCCTCTGTCACTTGGACATTTTTACTTATTTAGAATAAAATCTAGTATCTTGGTGAGGTATAGACATCACAGTACCTATGGCTGGTTTTAAGTGTGAGGCAATGGCTTACTCCTACCTGCATTTCAGTAACTGCCTTCTCCCTACCTAAAACACTGCCCTTAGGGTTTTTTTTTTTTTCAAGTGGATATTGTTCTAGGCATGAACATGGGATCTGAAAACCACTGAGAGTTACAGATGGTTAATGAAAGATTTATGATAAAAAACAAAATAATACAGTTATCTATGATGGCGTACTTCTTAGACATGTGCAGAGGTACGTCAAATGTCTGTATCTCTTTGATTGCTATGTTTTACTTTTCTATAATGTCTTTCAAATAACGATGGAGCTGTAGCTGCTGGAATTAGAAGAACCTGGACATTTGCTCTGTGAAAGAGACATACCTTTTTGTATCTATTGTTAGTGTCAGAACCCAGGAACTAGAGTAGAGTGTTCAACCCCTTTACTAGTACTCCTGGGTTTTACACCTATTTTTTATTTCATTAAATTTCTTTTCCTATGGTGAGATTTTACACTGAACCCTAATATACTCCTGCAGAATGGCATTCTCCTGGGCCTATTTGAAATTCTTGATCTTTTCTGCATCTGTGTAAATCCTGCATTCATGCACGTACAGAAAAAGGTCAACCCTTTTGTTTGTTATTTTTATGGAGTTTAAAGAAAGTCCAAATACCTGACCGAGGTATCTGTCTGGTGCAGCCTTGTGACAGTTGCAAAATCTTCAGACTCAGAGAGTCACAGGATTAACTGTTTCATGAGAAATACAAGAAACTATAAAATCAGAGGGTTTGCACACAAAGTGTATGCTTTGCAGCTAACGGGTGTTTACGGCTGGCTTACCACTAATCACAATAAAGGTGGTGAATCACATGCTCAAAGGAAACAAGCCAAGCAATATGTTGTCAATGCTTGCTCCAAACAGAGCCCCATGTACAGGGAGGTTAATGGCTCACAAACAAAGCACAAAGCTCAGTTCTTCTTTAGAATTATCTTCAAATTTAGTCACCCCACAGCATGGCTAACCAGCTTCAGAGATCAAAGGGTATACAAGTAAAGATGATCTGGCAAGAACATTTTGGGTTATTTCTGCAGAAGTTACACCCTTGAGTCTGGTACTGCCACTTTCCAAGTTAATATTGAACCAACCCACCAGTTCGGCATTATTAGCGGTATCAAATCCTAGGTGGTTGGTGTTAAGTCTCAGATACAAAGCTGAGCTCCCTGTTGTGGAACTTGCTGCACTGCTGAAATCCCAAGAACTTGCTCATGAAAGACGTTTTTTTGGAATAGCTACAGTTAGCCCTGAAATTATAATGAATTTCAATTTTTATCTTTTATTTTCTTCCCAAAAGATAAACTCCCTTTAGACGTTTGAAGGGATTTTGTTATATTTCTGCTACATTTTATTTGTGTGAATCTTTGGGGAGAGGCTGATGTCTAAAGGAAATTTATTATTAAGAACTAGCTATGCTATTTCCCAGCAGTGAGCTTGTTACTGCCACATCTTTGCCTAAACTCTGTAATTGGTAATTATGTTTGTCTGACCCACATTCTTCTGCGTAATTGTAGTGAGATATGGTATTTTTCAATTCCTGAGTAAAAATGTCCACACCAGTTGTGGAGTGTTGCTGGGCAGAAGCTTTCACTCTCAAAAACCAATTGTATTTTTGTGGTGGAGGATGCATTTTTTTAAATGTATATAGCACTGGGATCCTATGGGGGTAAAATGCAATGTAGAAATAAGTTAGATATAATGACATGATTTTTCAGAACCTAGGAAACTAATGGTCAATTAAATCCCAGTGGAGGCTGTGTATTAGCTTCCTAATTTGTTTTGGACCCATGACTAGAATGTGTACGCACATGCTATTCAGTCTGGAGCATTCATGTGAAAGATCCTTTGGGTAATTTAACATCCTGAAATGGCACTTCCATCTGAAACTGTTGCTGTGTTGTGTTTCTGCACCAATTGAGTCTTCAGTAACAGATCTGATGATCAGGTTAGAAAATTCTCTCTCTTCTACTGATTTTATTATCTAAAAAATGAAAATTCAGATTCCTTCTGAGGTTTTTCAGAGGATAAAAATCCTTTCTTTCCACTTAACAAATATTTATTTCCCATAAATAACATGAGAAATACCTTCTCTACTGCTTCGCCTCAGTTTTCAAACATTTGCAGCCATGAAAACCGGAGGATCTAGTGGATCGTTAGCATTTCCCAGTACATGGACGAGATAATCTGACCACAAACCTTGTTTCTGAGCCTTTCACTCTCTAGTTTATTAACCCAAAAGTTTTTCATCTGTTCCTTGGGGGCCACTGAGAATTCTGATATTTTCTCCATCTGTTTCTTGAAATTTCCCATGTGAGCACTCGATATGTTTCTCTGTTCCTTCCAGATGACCCTCTCTTGCTGTTCCCACTGGGTGTCATAAACTCCATGACTACTTCCAAGAAATGTTAAGGTGAGTCGCATTTTATTTATTGTGCTGAGTAATGCCATTAACACGTTCCAAATTGATCCATTAAAGAAGCCAGCCTGGAGAGCCTGCTCAGTGGCAGCTTCAGGTCAAATATTTAGGTGGGGCACTGCCGCTCACCTGAGCACTGCATGAAGTTATTATTGAAGTATATTGCCTCAAATACCCCTCTGGGCTCTGCTGGAATTGCTGGCCTATTCCACAAAGTCAACCAGCTGCTCCTTTTAGAGTCCCCCTCTGAAATGTGAACACAGGACAGTGAAATTGCTGTCCCACTGGATCATTCATCTGGAAGAGACATTATTAATATGGAGTGATAGACTTCCCATTGAATTGGGATGAAGGTATGTTTATTTTATCGGTGGTTTGTTTTCTCATATTTTCAGCCCAGTGCTAAGCCCTCAGGCACAGCCTGGCTGAGGCTGAATCTTGTATTAGGGGAAGCTGCAATACTGACACTTCCAGTGGCTACAATGAATGTTGGCAAAAGCAACCCTGTCATCTAAGGGAGACCAAAGTAGTCAAAAAACCCAGAATTAGATAATTCCCTGTGAGGCATTAGATGCTATCTGGAATTTCTCAGAAACTGCTTTTTGGTCTTCAAGCTGTCTATGGGGGACAAGGGACAGTTATTTTTTAAAAAAACAAACAAACAAACAAAAAAAAAAAACCCAAAACCAACAAACAACAAACAACCAAAAAAGGTTAATTAAAAAAAATAATAATAACTTGTATTTTGCCATGTGGTTTCACTAAAAGTGTGTTGCGGATTCCTCTTGATCATGTTCTCTTCCAGCGCTGATCTACTTTGGGCTGCACATACCATGATGTTTCATGGTCCACCCTCTCGGAGAAGGGGGAGCAGTCCTAGCAGGAGTTGCAGCCACAGGAGTGCTGGGCAAGCTGAAGCCTGGCACACAGGGGAGAACAGGAAGAACAAGACTATAGAATGACAGTGTCCCTGGTTACCAGGGAAACACTCCTAAATTAGAGCATTTTTTAATTTCAATCAGAATATTTGTTTTAATTTGAAGTATTTTGATAAAAAATATTTTTCAGGGGAAATTCTGTTTTTAAAGTCTTAACTTTTCCTTTTCTTTTTTTAATCAGTCTTTACAATATACAGATTTCAGTTCAACAAAATTATGCTGAGTTAAGTCATCATCATCTTTTCATTAACACCTAATCTTGTACATAACTTCATAGAAAAACAGATATCATTGATGGGGCTGGAGGGACTTCAAGAGGTCCCCTGATGCAGAAGAGGATCAACTCCACCTGTATATCCCCCAACAGTCATTTAACATGCTTGTAGAGAATTTCTCACTGTGGGGATTCCCCAGTCATGTTAGGTGATCTTAAGGTTTCTCTACCCCTACAGTCAGTAACTTTGATATCAATCTATTCTGTGCCACAATTTTAAAGCAGCTAAATACAAATTTTGACTGACTTTGTAAAGCAATTTTTTGTATATTTGCAGATCATTTGTATCCCAGCATCTTCCAAATACACTAATGTCATAAGCACTTTCTTGGTCATCCATGACCTTTCGTGCTTATTCTTCTCAGACTCTGCATCTTTCTTGAAGTGTCATGCCCACAGCTCACATGGATGTTTTTATCCCAGCATGCACATTTCTGATTGCAGAAAGGATCCTACTTTTTAAGCAATATCTGCATCTTTTCCTTTGAGCTGAACAGATATCTAACTATATCCAAAACTGTGTGTTTAAACATATTTTACCCTTCATGCCTATATAACAACAATATTTTGACAATGTAATTCGTCAGTAGCATCCTCCTGTTAAGAGCTATCATCTATAATCTGAAGAAGTGATACAAATCTTAAGTACTCATAACCCCCTTGACTTGTTCATCGAAGATGATCTTACGTAGCCTTCACACCTGCCATTTCTCTGGCATTTTCTTCCACAGTATCCATTTGATGCTCATTAGGTTTTCAAGTTATTTTCCCAGCTTTTTGACTATGTGTGCAATCGTGTATTCTAAATAGGGTTGTTTATGCCCCATGTGTTTCAGTGAGTATTTTGGTAACAGTACACAAGCAGGCGATATATTTGTCCTACACATCTTTGTCCCAGCGTTCTGCAGTTCCTTCCCACTCGTGCTTG
Organism: Micropsitta finschii; assembly: GCA_034783455.1. NCBI lineage: Eukaryota > Metazoa > Chordata > Aves > Psittaciformes > Psittacidae > Micropsitta > Micropsitta finschii. The sequence continues at coordinate 8,891 of JAVHNF010062174.1, forward strand.
AAAATTGGAGTACACTGGTTTTTTTCCTTCATCTCATCATTGTTGTTGTATTTTTTTTACCCTCTAGCATTTTTAGAACATAACATATTTTCATGTAAGTAGTGTTAATTATGTAACAGCAATTTATCTCAGATAAGATCTTTTATTTTTGTTGCAATTTGGCAATTAGAATGCAGAAAATTTCAGGCTTTGAACCCTGCCTTTTATGTCAAGTTGTCTGCCCACAGCTGATGAGTATAAGTATCTTATTTGCCTCAGAAAAGGAAGTGAAAAAAGTACCATCTGCAAATTTATTGGTAATTTAAATATCTTGGAGGTATGGCTGAAGGAATAGATCGTCAAGCAGCCAAAGAATTTCTCTGTAACAGTGACCAAAGTGTACTTTGATTCAACACCCCAAGAATTGTTATGAAAGGGCATCAAGAATAAAAGCAAATCTCTCTTGAAATACATCAGGGTAAGATAACTGGCCAGTATCTGATGATCAGAGAATTGTATGTCAAGGAACTTAAATGAACCTTTTTTGCTCATGCATCACAATTTACTGGGATTCTTTGAAGGGGTCAGCAAGCATGTGGATAAGGGAAAGCCAATTCATATAGGCTACCTGGACGCCTAAAAACTATTTCTAATGCTTTTTGTGGGAATGATTGGAGAAAAGGAAAAGCTGTTACATGAATTCAAATAGATTAAAATGTGTAAAGCAGAAGAACAAATGGCAAGTCTCACAATGGACTACTACAGGGATCTTTTTTGACCTCTGATCCAACACTGAACTTACAACCACCCTTATGTTCTAATATAGTCAATGCACCATGCTTTTGATCCAGGACTTTTGAGTGGCTGGTCTGACTTCACATCTCCCAAAAACATCACTTCCACACCAACCCCTTCTTTAGAAGGCCTTCACCTAAAACTTTTTTGTTAAGCGCCTGAAATTAGTGGGATTAAGCACTCTACTGCTTCGTTAGGAAGACTGAATTTCTAACTTCAGCATCAGTTACAGAAGACACTTAAGTGCTGGGCACACAGATTTGATCCAGTATTCCCTAGCTGCTTTCCTACAAACATGGATGCTGATACTGTGTCACCTTTAGGTGACAACTAAGATGTCATATCATCTTTGGGAAATCTTACTGTGGTTGCACAGAACAAGCATGTTAGGCTTTCCAGTACTGTCAGTGTTCCCATCTGTTCTGCCTTATTCTTTTAATCTTATGGACAGCACTTCTTTAGATGCTCACCAAACTCTTGCCATCCCCCAAGGTACTTCAATGACACAAAATTATCACAATTGCAGATCCTAATTTAGGTATTTTTTCCATGTTGGAAAAACACTTTAAGTCCCATGTTCTCTCTGAATTGCCATGGCACTGCTGAGCTGTGGAGGATAGTCCTCACTCCACTGTATCTATTGCTGTCAGATTTGACTGTCCTCATCAAGCTGATCAGCTGACAAATAGACTGTATTGCCTTGAACGTCAGAGTAGATTTTTCTAACTAGGTCTAGCTACTGAGCATATGTAGGAGCCAGAATAGCAGTTGCCTGCCTTTATTTCATCCTCCTCCTCTGACAAAGCTAAACTAGCTGATGTTCCCTACCCAGAATGATCTTTCAGGCCTTTCAGCATCCTCTAATTAAACAGCTTCTAACTCTCTGAAAGAGAAATTGTAGCCCCTTCAAGCCTGCTGGATGGGGATGATGGAGAGAAATTCCCACAGGGGTGGACCTTTGCACATATGTGTCTCAAAGGATACGATGTATTAAAAAGATACATGTCCCGTAGACGTCTTAAGATATGTACCTTTCTAATCTTAGACATCCATAGGTCACTGACGCTCAAGGCTGTACATCTAAAAAGAAGTGTAAACTTCATCAGCATTGGCTAAAGAAGAATCTGCTGTCTTTTTAAATGTGCTGGCATTGCTGGCTTTCTGCTGAACTGCATCAAAGCTCCTTTGTGTACAGAAAGTCCTAATAACACAAGCTCCTGATGGCCCTCACTCTTATACCTTGGCAGAAGCAGATCCTGCTCAACATGGCAAGAAGGTGAGTTTTGTTTTGGGTCCTACACGACTCAGAGATGAGGACACTTCCCAGGGATACATAGTGCCGAAGAATGTGAGTGTACACTCAGTGGGTATTGTTGTGCTGTGACTAATGTACCTATTTGGTATGTTTTCCTCACGCAGCCATATTTAAATCAGTGATCAGATATGAGCTGAGGGAAAAATATACAGCAAATACCAGCGTCTGTCTTTGCTTCCTACAGTTTTGGCCTCTTCAGCAGCATGGTGCACAGTCCATTTCCCAGGGACTGTATGTCCCAAAGCTTGTATATACTGTATTCACCTATAGTAACTGGTCAAGTAACAGTTATCAATTTAACTAATATAAAATCACCCACACAGGTTCACCCGCAAATGCACATGAGTCACAGCGTCTCATTCTCCCTTCCCCCTCCCCAACTGGCTGTGTTGTTAATTTATCCTGTTCTTGTCCTCTTGCATGGTCCAGTCTCTGAAGCTTTTAATCTTTGATGCTGAAAGTTTAAAATGGGAACTGAGAGCTGTTTTGTGGTTAGAAATGTTTAGGGCTACATGGTAGGTAAAAAGAGAGTATGTATTTCTTTCCATACTAACCATTCATATATGGTGGCAGGGACTGTAGAGATCTGATCTGAATGACCCAGCTAGACTGTTCCAATTCTGGTTTTCCTCTCTCTTGAAGGACTGTTGTTCTTCAGTGAAAGGTAAATAACCCTTTTTTCCTCTGACCCAGAAATACTTATATGAGTCATAATGTTCTAAAAGTGCCTGTTGGTGTGAAATCCTTCTTTGGGTTTCAAGGTTGTTTCAGAACAAAGTGGATTTTAATTCTTCATAAATGTTTTACTTTATTGTTCTCAGAACAGGGGATGAAGGACCCTATATATGATTTTATTAACACAGAGCAAATATATGACTGTTTACTTCTGATCTTGTAACTGCACCCTAGCAAAGAAAGGAGAATGAGGAAAAGAGACTGCAGAGATTTAAGCAATTCTGAGAAGGGCAGAAGAGAAATCAGTGCTTCTAAAGAGTCTCTGTCTCCTAAATTTCTCTGTAGGGTCTACTGGACCATCTGTAATCCCCAGGGAGGAGGATTTTAAGAACTATTGGAGAGGTCACTGAGACTTGAAGACTTTTATAATGTTTCTTCCTGAGCCAAAGAGTTTTCCCTCAAACACCTCAATGTTATTCAGCATAAGGTTATTCTGACTCAGGTGAGCAAAGAGAGCTTATCTTTTAATGAACTCAGGTAGGCACCACACCATAACTAAAACTTGCTCTTAAATCTAAAAGTTCCTTGAAACAAACTCCTTTGTAAGTGGAATGAGAGTAGGAGAGAAGGAGGCAGAGCAAATGGAAAAATTGCTGGTAATATGAAAATTATATAGGGCTGATAATGAGTTTATCAAAAAGAAGAGCTGGCTAAAAGATGTAGGAGGACAGTGACAGCTTTGCCAGGTTTTCTTGGGTTTGTTTCAATCACTATTCAATGTTTCACAAAAATGATCTGTTCTATAGAAATAATGTTTTGAGGTACTTGATAGATGGTAGCTAGAAAAGACTCTTGCAACTCTAGAGGTATTTCTCTTTGTGTCTCTGAAGAAACTGTGACCCTGCAGGTCTCAGATGAACACCCCTTGTAAGTTTATTTGTTAAACAGCACAAACAATTGGCCTAACATAAGCATTAGGAGTTGGGAAGTACTTAGCTAAGTTTGGCAGCCTGGAACTGAACCTTGGGTGACTATAGAAGTGGGGAGGGAAGGCAGTGAATGGCACTGTCATTGTCATTCAGGAGGTATTTAAGACAGTGCTATGGCAATGAATGGCACTATAATGACTATATTGCCTTGTGCTCCCCTTTGTAAACAAACCCATGAGGACAAGAGTTCCTCATTCTGGTGCAGATCTAAAGTTGATTTATGAGTACAGGTAAACAAAGTGCAAGGCAATATCTGGTGCATCAAGAAATTAGGACTGCAGAAGCAACAGACCTCAACAGTTGCAGGTAACCATGTCAACACACATAAAGGTTTCAAGGGTTTATATATATGCCTACATGTGCCTCTTTCTTCTGTACAGAAATTCACATCACGGGGCATAAAACATTGTAAGAAACTTAAAAGCAGTAGTAAAAGGTGTGAAATTGAAAGTATAATATATTGCAGAAAAAGAGCAAGAAAGAGACAGTTCTGCTGATGTTCAGTGTCCCTGTGATAGCTCGCAATCTGTTTTAGAGAAAACTTATGGATGGTTCCTGGGAAGCAGGTCCAGACTACAGAGAAGGCAGGGAGACACACAGTGCATGAGACCCAACAGTACACCTCCCAGAGAAGTTCCCTCCACATCCAAATCTGGTTGTCAACTTGCAGTTAGGTGTGTGCACAGGTACTCTGACTATGCCTCAGATTTGCAGTTGGGAAAGCAGAGGTACAAGACATTAGTGATATACTTCCACCATGAAGCAGAGAGATGAGGAGATCCCAGCTCCTACCTCTTGTGCTGATTCTTTACAATGGTAAAATCAGAAGAAAAGAAGAAAACTGATCAGAGAGAGCTGTGATTGTGGTTACACCGGAGGATGCCAGGATCTGAGTTTTACTATAAGGAGATTATCATTAGCAAAGATGTCCTGAGCTCAGATGAGGTTAAACAGAAAGGCTGGAAGCAGCGACAGCAGTGCGAAGTTAGGATTTTATTTCTTTTTTGCATTGTGACTGGTTTTGCACACACCGTAACTGCTGTACATTGGTGCCATCTACTGCCTGGCTGGTGGCCGTCCCTGCCCCGGCCTCTGTGAGCATCACCTGAACTGCGGGTAGCAAAAGTACAACACAGGTAGGAAAAACTACAGTTCTCTGTTGATGCCATGACATAAGAAGAAAAATTGCAACTGTCATGATGGTAACAGCACTGATTGAAAGTGAACAGACCTTTTAACAAGCCACACAGCTCACTGGCTTTGGAGGTAGGACAGAAATCACAGCTGAACATCTCTTTGGCCTGGAGGTAACAAGAAGGAATCAACTGGATTCCTTGAATATGCCCATGTGCTGTGGCATGGTAAGCCACATCTGATCCCCTTGCGAATACCAACAGCAGTGAGCCAGTATCCCTGAAAGACAGGGGACGAGGTGCTGCAGCTTTTGCAATGTTGATTGTATATGGCTGCTTCCCTAGTGTCAAAGCAGAGATTTATGTGACATTTGTGCCAGAAGCCTGGCACTAGAGGATAACCTCTAGCTCACATCCTGAAGCCTCTGCAATTGTCATCATGAGCAGGCAGATGTTCACCTCTGAAAGCCCTCTTTGCATGCCAGGGCTTCTCTGTAGTTCCTGTCTCTCTTTTAATGTAATTATGATAACCCACTCATTAAGCTTTTGTGGTGATCCTTTAAGCTGCTGTTCACAGCTGCTGTAAAATTAATACATAAGGATATCTTGATCAGCACAGTTCACATCATCACAGTTAACTCAGATGAGGCTACCCCAGAAAACTTTGTGTGCAGGGAAGGCACAAATATGGTGTTTAAATGTGAAAAAGAAAGAATTCCTGGTTGTATATTGGGTTATGCTATCAGGAGACTGAATAATGACCAGGTTCCTCACATATGTTAGATGCTGGCTCCTTAAGTAGCCATAGAAATTGTGAAAATTTTTTAATCCTCAACAGTTATTCAGATTAAACTTCAGTATTACCTGCACCTATGTTGAGTTGATGTACAGGATTCTTATTAAGAGCCTGTGTGCTGTCTTGCATTCAGCAGCAGCAGTGTTTTCAGTGAGCAGTGGCATCGACAAAATAATCTAAAGAAATGACAAGGACAGAGGGAAGCAGAAAAAAAAGTTAAAACTTCCCAGGAGAAGAAGGGTCTGAGCTAAGCAAATGGAAATTCAAGAGTACCCTTTATGCCTTGCATCCTTAGAAAATCCTAAGGAGGAACACTTCATAAAATTAAAGAACAGTAAATTTAAAATCTGAAAAGAAATGTCTTTGCATCAGATATTGTTGATGCATTTCAGTGTTCAAATAAGCAGCTGAGAGGGTTCAACATATTCAGTATACTGTGCCTTCTTTGTGAGTGTGCTATCCTCCTTTTACAGGCAGCCAAAATCCTGAATCCCAGGTCTGTGACCAGCCACCAAGTCTGTACCCAAGTGACAAGAGCAGTGCCAGCAGCAGTAACAAATGCCAACTTCCAATAGACTTGGCCAGGGGAAAAGGGAAAGACTTCTTGAAGACAGACATGGTATTTGCCTGACTCATAGCTGAAGGTGAAGTCTCATTTAATGACACAGGTCTGAATATTCATTTTGTCCTAAATCTTTTCAATCTGTGGGTAAATGCTAGCTTTTCTAAAGTGTGATTCTTAAGCCTCGCTTGATCATTATAGTTACAAAGTAATGTCATAAGCAAAGACTTTTAAGCTCTTATGGAGTGCCTGGGTTCAAAAGGGTCTGTCTCAGTTTCTCTGCTCTGTTTCCTCTACTTCAAATGAAGATCAATGTTCATCATAAATCATCCAAAGCCAACTGCTATCCATGGATAAAATCTTTTATAAATAAGAACATATATATTTGCTATTATGGAAATGACTATTTAAAAACAAACAAACAAATAAAAAAAAAAAAAACAAAGATCAAAAAACAACTAACCCATAACTAAAAGGGGTTTCATTCTCCTTTTAAAATCATTAGAAAATTCAGTAGTAATTATGGAAAAAAGCCTTTCTTGGTAATTCAGTTTTATACAAATTGCACACAATTTGAGAATATGAGAATAAAAGAAGAACAAGTTCCCAGAGCTGCAAATCAATGGAGACTGCCTTTCAGGAGAAGAAACTTGAGTTTCCCTCTGGGAGTGGATCCCACACATGACTTTCAGGAAGACCAGCCATGGCCACCAACAGACACACCATCAGAGCCAAACATAAGCCTTTGGGGGAACGTGATCTGACAAGCAGCTGCCACTGCTGAAAACTTTCTTTGTAGACCCTGACATCTGGCTTCTTCAGCTGCCAAGCTTGGCCTCTTCTGAGGTGCCACAGGAGACAAGTTGCTGCAGCAGGTAGGAAACCAGGAGGACAAAGACCATAACTGGATGTGACCAGGAGGTAGGAGATGAGGTAGGCTGGATGTAAGGCACTAATTTGTAGGTCCTTTGTGGCTTCTTTTATTTTCTACTGGTTTTCTCATGATTTTGCACTTCTAGGTGCATGTATTATGGTAGTAGAAGAAAAGAAAGGTAAAAGAAAGGAATGGGAAGGGTTGCAAAAGAACTTTTAATCTATGTCTGCGTATTTGAAATGTTAACAATTTGATGTGGCTTCAAATCAAAGCTCCAAACGCAAATGAGGTGAGGCAAGAAGTTGTGCATCAGCGATTGCTGAGCATTAGACGGTGAGGATGAAAATGAAGGTTGACAAGCTGGTGGTCTCTTGAACCACCCTGGATATTGGAGACCTGGTGAATGGAGACCCACCTTGAGCTTGACATGGCATGGCAATGTTCAGGTCTGTGTATGAAGCTCAGCTTGCTGCTGGTGCACAGGGTTTGATGCACAGAGCACAAGCACATCAGACCTTTTCCAGGTGTGGGTGAGATGAGGCTGAGGCTTTTTCAGATACTGAATAAGCCAAGATTTCATTTCAAGAGGTGGTCATTTGAGAAGTAAATGGTGATAGAGGGTGAAGGGAAGTTCATGTTGTTACACTAGGTGTGACTGCAACATCACAGTGAAAACAAGGTGTTTGTTTTCCATGGCTTGCCAGCTGCTGGCTGTACAAGGAGGGAGGAAAAGACCAGGATGAGTCACTCTGACAGCAGGGTTTCTTACTCCTTCTGCTTAAGTTATCTAGTCCCAATGTGAAAGACAGGCTAGGTCACTGGTTTCAGTGACAACAGCACTTCAAGTTGCCTCTTAGCACTGTGCAAAGAATCTGTTTTCCAAAACATTTAAATGGTTCTTTGCTTTGTAAGAACTTTTGCATATAATTGACTGAACTGCTTTGTTCAAAACTTGGCTCCTACCTAGATCTCAGTGAGGAGGAAAAGAAATTGTCTGAGTTTAAATACTCCCCTGTTTATAATTCAAACACTGCAGCATGGAGCTATTGCATGAGAACTGGGAAGTGAACCTGACTACAAGCCAGCTCTTCACAAATGTGAAACAAATGTCAACCTTTCATTATCCAAGACAAAATGTAAAGAAAAGAGTTCAGAAGTAATTCACTTTTTAATCTCTCTCACTGACAAGTGGAGATATTTCTAGCAATGAAGAGTGTCTTTACTATAAATATCATAGAATAATAGAATTGTGGAATGGGTTGGGTTGGAAGGTACATTAAAGATTATCTAGTTCCAACCCCCTGCCATGGGCAGGAACACCTTCAGTAGATCAAGTTGCTCAAAGCCTCGGCCAGCCTGACCTTGAACACTTTTAGGGATGGGGCAGCCACAGCTTCTCTAGACAACCTGTTCTTCACCACCCTTATAATAAAGGATTTCTTCCTTATATATAATTTAAATCTACTCTCTTTCAGCTAAAAGCCATTACTCTTTGTCCTATTACTGCATGCCCTTGTAAAAAGTCCCTCTCCAGTTTTCTAGTAGGCTTCCTTCAGATACTGAGAGGCTGCTATGCATATTTCACAAACATCTTTTACATCCAGCATATACTAGTATCGCCAGGAATTATTAGATCGAACAGTACCTTTTAAAATCTACCAGGAGGTGGCAGAGTTGGACTTAGACAATTACATTTTTGTGTAAACTAATGACTGAAACTTCATACTAAAAAAAAAAAAAAAAACATCTTTGAGTTCTGTAGAGAACAAACCAGAGCCCGTCATTAAAATTACATCTTCCCATCACATGGAATTGCACATCTGTATAAAACCAATAGTAGCAAACAAACTAGCTCTGTCTAGACCTAAAATCAGGCACTAAAAAATGGCCTCCCTTTTGAATATCCCTGTCCACAATGGAGGGGATTACTTGGATCACAATGTGTAAGAGAATTGAGTAGTGATTTGGTGATACCTCTATTTTTCCCAGAGTCAGGCAAAGCAAAAAGCTAATCAGCAACAGCTATGAAATGATTTCCAGAGATGCCAGAAATGCACATGATAGCCCACAGCTAACAGCCAGTGTTACCACTGAACTTCCAAGAATACATTTACCATAAAGAGAAAGTTGCACACTTCTTGGAAAGTGCTTATCCTTACAAATTATCACTGCTAAGCAGCTCCCTCTTCCCACTGCTACAGTGGTGTGTCCCACTCAGTGAAGTTGCTGTCCTTAAGGGTATCCTGAGAATTAGATGTCCTGTGCTTCAAAATGAGAGGGTGTGTGGAAGTGTTGGAGATGCTTCACTACTAGGAAAGCAGTTAGCAACAAGTGTTTCCAGGTTTCTGGAAGCACAGGTCAGCATTGCTTGGCTACTGACAGCAGAATCATACAGATTCCTCTGGGGAAATCTGGCTGTCTCTACATCTTAGGACTGCCCTGAAAACATGTGCAGTCTCCCTTAGCTGTGTGAAATTATGCTGTTGGTTAGCTAGAAGATAATTTAGGCTGTGCTCAATTATCACATCGAAGGGATGGGATATGATGACTTTTAATTAACTTCTCCCTAGTTATATTGTAAACATGCAAGTGCACACACACAATGTTATGAACATCATATATGGTATAAACACATGTTGTACATATATGTTATAAATTTTTTACCAGATACGCTGCCCTTTGAAGATGAAAATGCCGTCCTGGAGCTACTTCTCCATGGAGAACCTTGCCTGTGCATCTCCCACCTTTCTAATATAGTTTATTCCACTCTTTATGAGCTTTGTGGGTTTTTTTAGCACTTTCAGTGCCTGGTTGAGGTGAGATTTTCAGTTTTCCACTAGATGGCAGATTGTCATAGTTGAAACTCTTGAGCGTTTATGACCATCGTCAACTTGCCAGCTTTGTAGTTGAACTCTTTCATATACAAAGAAAACATTAAAACCAGAATAAATATGGTAATGTATTCTTCACCAATTTGTTTAAAATTCAGTATGTTTGTTTGCTTATTTATAGAGTTTACTATACATTGTTCTGACATTTTGGTGCATATGCAGCAGGATGTATGCCTCCCAAGAGCATCAGATGTATGTGCTTTGCAGCTCTGTAGTATCTGCACAGCTACTTTGGGGCTCTTCAGAAAGGAGTGTGTTGGCCAAAATATTTCTGTACAGATCTTGTGCTGTGGCTCTCTGGGATTTCTGGACACTGGGCATTTCAGGAAGTGCAGCACTATGACACAAAACCCTAAAGGAATTGAACCTACTTTCTAAGAGTCGATAAATATGGTTGTGTATTGCAGATATTTTCAGTGCCCTTCTACCTTGCAAGTGGTGAGCTCCCTTCACTAAAGCAGGTCCAGGTCTTCAGAAAGTCTCAGCAATAAAATCTGCAATCCCAGTGCTCCTGTGCTTGTGTGAGGTTCTCCAGTTCCCAGATCTGGTTTCAAAATTCAAAGCAAACTCCACTACAGCTACCAGATTTTTCCTGTTCCACTCAAACCCATAAATTGGTACAGATCCTGGGAAAGACGACCATGAATCACAAGACCACTCAGCTGAGTCCAGGTTTTCTCATCTGGAATTTTTAATTTATAATCTTAAGAAATTCTTCTGGGGATGGACTTGTGCTAGTGTCATTCACTAAGTTTAATGGATTTTTTTCCTGCTTATTTTGGTGTAAGAGAGATCAGTATCGGTCACATTTATTTCTCTCCTACTAATAGCTAAGTTTGCTGTACTGCTTTCCTGACTGCAGTCTCTGCTAAGGAAGTAGATTAACTATTTAAGTGTAAAGGTGTCTCTATCCAAAACCACAGTGCAGATTTCACATGCCCAGCTCAAACAGTGACGGGAATTCAAGCTCCGTTAGTTGTGAAGCAGCCACTGGCACCTGAAATTTCACTTCTGAAGGAACATGTGTGAGCTTTGCATACAAGGCCAAAAAACAAATTGCACTTATGGAAGTTTCTGGTTTGTGATGTGCTCATCTCAGCAGTGGGGGCCTTTTAACAGCCCTGGAGAGGTGTGATGTACTCAAACCTATCTGTATCTGTTTTCCTAAGTGTAGTGCAAGTCTTTTTAACTTTAATTTGGGAGGATCAATGCTTCCTAGTAGGTTTTCAAAGGCATGGAGCAATCTCCCATTTTCTTGCGATCTAGTTAAGAACCTTGGTATCTTGTGATGCTAATTCGAGCTTTTTACAACTGGACTGACCCACTGGACTGTGGCAGCATCAGGCATACAAAGGTCACCCAGCCTCTTTACTTTTTTTTGGCAAATGATGCTCAGAGATGGCTGTGTCTTGGAAGGTGGTGATCTTGCTTCTTCAAACATCTACTTTGAATGATTCCTGTTGTGGTAGATTAGCACTGATCGGACATAATAATCAGGACAATCCTGCAGCTCCATGCTGCTGGGAGCTTCCTTACCGCTGTTACATGGTAATATTTTCCATGCACTTTTGTAGATGTCAAGCTCCCAAAGCAATTCTCCAGGGTTTGGTTTTAAGGGGTTTTTTCCCCCTTGTTTCAATGCCCCAGGATCCTACTAACTTGTTAATGTAAAAGGTGGATTTGCAGATCACTCTCTCAGGGAGAGTCTGGCTCTTCAGAGAGCTGTACAAGTCCAGCAAATAAAGCTGTGTGGACATATTTCATTTTCCCCAGACATAGCCATTCCTTCAGGCTCCCAGCCTGCTTCAAACTCATTCCCATTTGTGTCCATCTGCAATCTGCTGCAAGAATATTTTGTTGCCAAATATTGTTTTGACAACACACAAACACACAAACAGAAGATCCCTAGAAACAATCTGAATTGATCTAATGGAAAGCTGAAGACCTGTGGCAATGAAAAGACCGGTTATACAGCAATGACAGGATTTCTGGGCATAAAAAACTTGTGACTAGAAGTCCAGTATTTTGTAGACTGCAGAAGTGGGAGCTTTATATAATTTCCAACTCCCTAATAGTGTTGCCAACTCTCATGATTTTATTGTAAGTCTCATGATATTCCTCTTAAAAGCTTAGTTTCTGGAGTCAGGCAATTACATGAGCATCTCTCTTAACATTCTTTCCTTAGCAGCAAGTTAAGTTTCTAGC
>JAVHNF010062176.1:7679-21329 GCA_034783455.1 Micropsitta finschii
GGAAGTTCCAACTTAGCTGCGTGACTGAAAGGAAGGAATACATCATGCTCCTTTAAACACAAGAAAGTGTGGAGGGAGGTCTGGAAAGCACCATCTGCTTTTCCAGATTGCTGTTAATCTGCCAATATTTCATATTGGATATAAAGAATTAATGCTATGGGAGAACATTAAAATATACAAAGCTTTCATCTTCAGCATATGGAGCAAAGACCAGCAAAGAACAGGCATCAGGCTGTCCTCATGAGTCAGGAAGGTGGAGAACCCTCAGAAACTTGTCTTGTGGGTAAAAGAGAATGAAAATACAGACAGGTATGGAAGAGGAACTGGATATTCCTGTGATAATCAAAGAAACCTGCAAGCCAACAATAAAAAAGCTTTGCAAAGAATATTTTAAGGTTGGACTAGCAACACTGGAGAAACTAGGTCCAAGCCTAGACATGCATGAGAATGAATGAAATCCTGGCTTTGCGGAATGTGCAGGCTATGTTTTGTGATCCCGAGATGGTTTCTGTGGGAACACACATTAGAAGCAGTGTCGAGCAAAAGGTCACACAAAGGGATCCTGAAGTCACCTAGAAAGAGTGGCATCAGTGATAAAGCAAAGCATAGGGTAATACATCCAATATGAAACACTAATCCCGTAACAGTTGATTGTGTTTTTTACATTGACCAGTGAAGGTCGACATATGGTGTGCTGGGAAAACCGCCAGCAGAAGTACTGCTATTTTTTTAATGTTTTTAATACAAATGTCAACCTTTTCCTTATGTATACAGCTTTACTAGAGAAAGGAGTGCTGGTTACTAGACAGAGTGATCTCTACTTCTTATGACACTTCTGAAGAAGATGTAGGTAGAGTGGGAGTGAAGTACATACAGATGACAGTTCACTGAAATAGGACTATTTTGTCCTGTACCTGGTATTCCAGCAAAATACAGGAACCTCTGACTACACCTACCCAAGCAAACTGAGCACTGACAAGCAACCAGCCTCACCATGAAAGCATCAGCATGTATTCTAGCACAGCTTTGGCCCAGGCGGAATGACACTGCTGATCCCAGTAATGCTTTAAGAGCTAACGCAGGTCAACAGCCACACCAAATGCACCTAACCTTTCTGATGGGCAGGACGGCTTAAGGGAGTTCATCTGTACAACCGCGACCTCAACCATGGCTGTTGGACCCAGTATCTCAGAGAAATCCCTGGCCCATTTTAGCTAGCCTTTGAGTCCCAACTCCGTATATTGTATGTGATTCTATACTTTGCTCCTATGCCCTCTTTGGAGCAATCTGCCAGTTCCAGCACTTGAATCCAACCAATATAAACAAGCATGAAGGCTTTTGCATAGGCAGACAGTGTATTTTGGATCTGTTATTCTATCCTTCCTCATCCAAGGCGGCAAAGGAGCTGTATAGAGATGAATAAATAGCCTTTCAAAGATATAACCTCTGCATTCCCACAAAGGTCCCCAGTGTCCTGTGCAATGTGAAATTGTCTTGTAACAACAACATTTAAGTTTCATACCAGAATTCAAAGGACTTAACTACTCTAATACTGGGAAAAGAAAAATCACCCGCCTCTCCGAGGACAGAAAGCTGGAGCAGCAACAGAAGTGATCTGGCAGTTCTTGCATAAACAGGAAGGGAAGAATTCCACAAATTTGATGACATGTGCTCTTTATTTTCAGAGCTGTTTGATTGATGAGTGACTGTGAAGGGGTGCTGGGTACGGGCAGCTCTGCTGATGGGCCTTGTGATCCAAAGCTGGAAGGAGCTCTAGACTGACATCACCGCTACCTGATGACAATTTTCTGGCTCTGGGGGCTTTTTCTTCTGTCAGACATACAGGATTCTAAACACCATCTCTCCTTCGTCTCATATGTCTTGTTTTTCTCCTAGCTTCCCCTCCCCCCTTCTCCTCTGAGTTTTCCTACAGTGTAAAACGTGTGAATGGGAATGGGTTGTAGTCTGAAATCATGAATGTGGTGTCTGTTCCACTCTCATTTTTACAGTCCTTGCTTTACACACATCAAGAACTACCAGCAAAACAGTTTGTTTTATTCTCCTCTCTGGTAAGCTTAAGGTTTGAGAACTTCTCAAAAAGTTCGGCCTTTGTGAAAAGACTACAAAAAGGAGCAGGGGCCAGAGGCTAATGCCACAACACCTTAAGACTCTCCATCAGTAAAAGCACAGGCTAATGACTCACATTCCAGAAGCAGGATGGGGTTAGTAAATAATAAAGTTTTTGGACCAAATATTATAGCTGGAAAAAAAAAACCCTGAACAGGTAAGATTTCAGACACACAAGCCCTTTAGGGGTTCTTTACCATAGAGTAGTAATGGCTTTAAGCAACACTAGCCTTAATTTCCACAGATGCACAATGATTTTTAAAGGAAAAACTCAGCACAGTAAGTAATGTTCAGTTTACCCATGACATGCAAAGCACAAATTCCAGAAATTACTTTTGGGTATATGAAATGTACCTATATTCTATGTATCCAAAGTACATGTTGCTTAACTTAGTGGTTTGTTTTATGAAAAGAAAATGAAAGACATCATTTGTATAGCTGCTTAATGTTTTATTCCTGGCTGGGTATTTGGACTAGGAAAACAACAGCTTTCCTTTTGGCTGTTAGTGTTTAATTATTCAATGTTAACAGCCAAGAAGTAAGCTGTTAGCTCTCCTTCTCTTCTTCACAGCTTTTCTTCCCTCGTGGGTCTAAATCTGTCCTTCACAAATACGAAGAACAATGTGAATTGTAGAGACTGCATTTTGGCCTCACAGGAAACAGCCTATGGTTTACATTATTTCCTTTTAATATCGGTGTGGTTTGTTCTCCAGTCTTTTAAAATGACACAGTAGCTGCTTCACTTCCTCTGCCATTGATGTTCTTCTCTGACCATCGTAACAGACCCACCTCCTTTACAGACCTGCTCTCTTCGGATATCTTCTGAAATGTATTGACTATTCTGCCCAAATCACTGTATTTACTGCTAGACAAAGTAAATAAACTTTAAACATCGTGGTTTTCCTCCTGCTTCTTCAGACTTCAGAAGCATTTAAAAGTTTTCTCTAAAGACAGCAGATCTTGGTATCAGAGGATGGTAACTGCTTGAATCATCCCAAAATAATATATCATAAAATAAACCACATATTCACTATACTTGGGTACAGTGCTTGAAGGCCAAATGTGCAAGTTTTTTACCTACAGAGTCAAAAAAGTCATACATCTTGATTCTCTAGGATGAGAGCAACTCATGACATAATCGCACACCTTCCTTGACCAGAGCTTTCCCCTTTACTCTCCTCTGAGAAAAACCTCTGGAAACAGATTCCTCTGCTCCAGTATCCCTTCATGACAGGTCATCCCAAGACACTTTTGCTGTATCAGTCAGGGATATACAACCCTTCATGATTGTTTCCTGATCTTTGCTACTAAATCATTCAGGTTACATTATAGACTGCTTGAATTCAAGTCTGAAACACTTGAAATGTTAATGGCAAAAGAAACACACAGTATATGCAAAGTCACAAACTTACCATGAGTCTAGCTCAAGTCTTAACATTCTAATGAAAGAATTACCCATCCAGTTACAATGATGCTAACCATTCACAGTTCAAATTATATTCAGTTAAACCTGCACACACACATTTTAATATCTACCCATTTTTTTGGTGGTATGCTTTCCCTTCCACTGCTTCTATGAGCCTTAACCATGATAGCTCCAGTGCAGGGGAAGGGAACAGTGAGCTATCAGTATTCAAGTTGTTCAAAGCTGATCAAAAGCTAAAACAATAGTTATATTATTATATATATTATATAATATCATTAGACAATCACTATTACAGGCAAACAAGCTAAAAGAAACCTGCAGGCAGGCCAAGACAAGGCCATACAAACCCCAAAAAGCCCAGAGGCCTCAGCTCTTAACTTCAGACAAAGCCTGTGGCCTCTTATAATTAATGGTAACACCACATCTACTGGGCTACAAGGCTACAGATTTTCCTTGAACTGGCCTTATGAAAGAGATGTGAAAGCCTACAGCAGTAAAGTCTCTAGTCAAATTCTCAGTTTGCAAAAGCATCTCAAGGATTTGTGTCTTTAGATCAAGTGGACCTCTGGCAAGTGCTGGGGACTGTGAAGCAAACCCTTTCTCTTTGAGATCCGATATTCAATACTAACTAGATTAGAAGAGACGAGATCACATTACTCATCAGTCAGTCTCTACAACAAATGTCTGAATTACAAATTTGCCATCATACAGTAAACAAACAGACATTCTTAATCACTGCAAAAGGAGAGCAAAACTGAAGATTTCATGGCTGTGAAACACTGCAACACCCTCTTTGGTAAAAATAAAAGCTTACTTCTCACCAAAATGAAGCAATCGCACTCCCGAAAGGTGCTCGCTGCTCCCTTTGTAGCTCATTAATTCCTTAACAGAGGAATAAACAGTGTGAGTTTCCATGATAATCAACATAATCCTCAGCCTCTGCCTGTATATCCAAACACAAATGCAGATTTAGACTGAGACTCACCATCTCTGACCTCTATCTCCATTTCCATGTGTGTTACTTTCACATAAAATAGTCACTGATTACATAAAGCTAATAAAAAGACACCTATGAAATCCATATAAATCTTTGCTTAGCCTTTACTCTTTCTTATGAGGTTATGTGCTTTTCTTATGAGGTTCTCTATTTCAAGAGATAAATTACTACCAGGCATGGAATCTCATAGCTCATGTAAGAGGCAACATGACCTTTACTCCTATAATCTTACAAAAATGTACAAGATTTTAATTCCATCCTAACATGCTTCGTTATTTCCAGGCACCGTCAACGCTGGCATTTTCATTTACCTCTATGCAGGGTCACTGCAGAATCTGGTGAAGAAATTTCCAGCTGCTGATGTTGTGTAGAGAGGTGCTGATCAGGAACTACTGAGCTACCCCTCCACCAACCGACCTAATGCAATCCTGAACCACAAAGACTCACTTCAGAGACCCGCTCAGGGTATTTTAGCAAACATTCTCATGTCCTGAGCCTACAACAGTAGAAAAGAGAAGGCCCAATTCTTCATGACTGCGTCTTTTGTTTGCAGCTCATCAACCACACTGATTTGGGTTACTCATCTTGAAGGAAAGGGAACAGGACAAAAGATAATAATTATACCTGCAGAAACTTTGAAAACCAAAACTCACCAAACATGATTTCCCATCTGTCCTGTGTTAGTGTCAGTATTGCAAAAGAAAGGACACTTGCTTACAGATACTTACACAGATTGGGAAAACCCTGCCTTTCTAACTGAAGTATGTCTCCACCTTTTAAACACTGGAAGTTGTTATTGATTCCCCCACCAGATGGAGTAGCATGTACAGTTTTGATGATTCCTGCAGACATGTGATTTACTTATTTGGACTGCGTACTGTATTCTTAGCTAATATCATCTACTTGGTTCAGTAAATCAAAAATTCAAAAATAAAATCACTTACTAAGAATCTTCCTTCTTTCCATGACTCTCCAAGACCTTTGACAATCTGAAGTAGGTTCTATTCACAGTAAGCTCTTCACCTCAACTACTGACCAGCAGAAATATCCCCAGTTTCAGAGGATGCAGACATTCAAGTCCATGTCAGAAAGGCTACACAAGAATCATATGGTCATAAGGTAATTCAGGTGGAAAGAGACCTTGAAATGTCATCTAATGCAACCCCCTGTTATCTACAACCCAAAGGTGGGCCACCTATGAGATCAGATAAGACTTCCCAGGGCTTTATCCATTGGGTGTTGAAAACATCCTAGGGAGAAGACTTGGCAATTGCTCTGCAAAACCTGCTCCAATGCTTGATTGTCCTCAAGGTGAAAAGGTTTCTTCTTCTATCCAACCCCTCTTGTTTTATCTTACACTCATTGGTTCTCATCCTCCTGCTATGTACTGCTATGAAAAGCCCGCTTTCAACTTCTTCATGACCTCTGCATAGATACAGGAAGGTTGCTATTAAGCCTCCCCTTCTCCAGGCTGCGGAGGTCCAGTTCCTTAAGCCTCTCCTCTCAGAGCAAGTGCTCCAGACCCTGAACACCTCTGCTGGATTTGCTCCAGTTCATCACTGTCTTTCCTACATTGAGTGTGCTCAAAACTGGACACAGCAAATCTCTTCCTGTAAACTGAAACACTGTGCCACCACTCTCCTTCATTTCCTTGTACTGACAGCTCATGCAGAGGCTGACTCATATTAGATGGACTTCATACTTTCATGTCAGGTGCACAGCATTACATAAAGGAATATTTGCAACTTAAATCCTGATTTCTAGCCCAGCCTGTGTCACTGAATTACTGTGAGGAGAAAATTCTCCAATTCCCATGCTGCTCCCATGTAAGGACAGCATACATCTCTTAGGAAACATACAAAAAGTTCGCCCCAACTTGGTATGTATGATTTTAATGTGACTAAAGAACACATCCCCCTGATGCCTTGAGACCAGTTTCAGAAGCAGGTATGATCAGATGGGACCTACCAAGTGCTTTCAGCTCAGGCTGTATTTTACCTGGAAAAGGAGGGATGATGGTAGATAGCCTGGCAGAAACCCAAGCAGTGCTATCTGGCAATGCACAAAGGTGGACACATGCACAAAGAAATAGGGAGTGGCATTGACACAGTGCAGAAATTAAAGTGGAGACAAAGCACTGGCTTTGCTCAGATGTAATTGGCTTTATCCCACACACAGCAACCAAGAACAGGACATACGATTATTGCCCTTCTGAGCAAGCTAAAGGGAACAGCCCAACCACAACCAACATCATGACAGTTCTTGAGTGAATTATATCTCATACATGAACTTGAGCTATATACAAGTGATAGAATTCCTACAAAGTAGCAACTGCAACCAGCGAGGATATCAGGGGAGTGAGTGGAAGCTGTACAATTGTTTAAAGCAGAGGAGAGGTTTAGGGATTAGTCTGGTCAAAACTTGAAGGCAGCAAACCGGGAGAATAAAGAAATGATGGTG
Source organism: Micropsitta finschii (assembly GCA_034783455.1). Classification (NCBI taxonomy): domain Eukaryota; kingdom Metazoa; phylum Chordata; class Aves; order Psittaciformes; family Psittacidae; genus Micropsitta; species Micropsitta finschii. The sequence continues at coordinate 14,690 of JAVHNF010062176.1, forward strand.
GGATTGCTTGTGAGAGACAGTACTGTGAGAGCTAGTGAGGTACTGCTACAAAGAGCTAGTAAGTATTAGGGGTTCTTAGGAATTAGTAATATCTCAGACTATTATGCTTTCTTTACTATCTTAAGACAGGACGTAGGTTTGCTTTCATTTAAAACTTACTTCCAGTTCTAAATAGCTGTTGTCTTCTGATGCACCTTAGCAGTCTTCCAGGGAGACTGTGCTGCAGGGGTTTTACCCAGCAGCATCAGCTAAGGGTGAGAAGTGAAAAGTAAGAAGGGAAGCACTGCATGAAACCTCTTCTGTCACGGCAGGTGCTGGAAATATTCAGCCTGGGCATGCTAATTAGGCACTACAGTAACACTTTCAAGTCTGGGATCTGATGGTGTTAAATGCATAGTGAAAAAATGAGACTTTGTATGTGAAATATTGCTCTGACTCCATACATTTGCTGGTTTACAATAAAACAATCATTACACCTGGAATGCAAGAACTTGCAGTGCCATCACTCTAGCACTTTAATCTGCCTTTGCAGATTTTTCATAATCAGATACCTCTTTTGCTGTAAGTTAAAATGCTGTGTTGGAATTTTGCTGTAAGTTAAAATGCTGTGTTCCATGAGTTACATGCTAGTTTTTATTACAAGGTTCCTTGTCACCTGATCCAGGAATTATCAACAGCAGTATTGTTCCCAACTTCAACATTATTTGAAAGCCACTGTCTTAGAGTAGACGGTGGAGGAACAGGTTCTGGAGCATTAATACAATTGTTTCACAGCACTTTTCATAGAATCATAGAATGGTTTGGGTTGAAGGGACCATGGGCAGAGACACCTTCCACTAGAAAAGCAGTTTTATGGAGGAAACACATTACAGCTCATTCCTTACCTTAAGTGCAGGAAGAGTCTATTTTTCTAATCAAATTTAATGTAATGATCAGTATAGCACCTGGGTATTCATTTCAGGCTTGCAGTAAAGAGCAAGCTTAGAAACTAAACAATAAAAGCATTAGATTTCCTTTTTAACACAAACGCACAGCTGCCTCATCCTCCTCGAACAGATGCTTAGCAGCTTTTCCATTAGCTTCACTATGAGACAGTCAAGCCCATGACACACACACACAAAGTTTGCTAACATTTCTCTAACAGGTTTTCTTTTTATTCCTCACTGGTGACATAATTATTTTCATACAAGACTAAAACTAGGCAAAATTTATATCCATTCAATTTGGTTTTTCCCACTGCATAGGAGTGACTCAGCCATACATACCACAAAATTCTGCCTAGCGATGGGCAAGGCACTAACAGACAGATTCTAACTGTGTCAGCACATCCAACACGAAGCAAGTTAAACTGAACTGGTTTAGTGATATCCATGGGGAAGAAACATGCTCTGACAGCATTTACTGACTTACTGTCTGTTTAAAGTGCTTTCCTGAATTGCCAACTATTTTTTACTTCAAGGATCATGGTGCTCCCAAAACCTTTGGTCTCTGGGAAGTCTGTTTTGATGACTGAACCTGCCAAGCATGTTTTCATGAGGTTTTCAGGTTTCATCACCACTGTACACTTTCACATTATTTCATCGGCAAAATGAAGTTAAAGATCTGTAGCTCAGTCAGCAGAAGCTGTTGAATGCAGGGTTGAATTTCATTTCAAACCATCTGGCACCTACAATGTTAACAAATGCTCCAGCTACTCGAAGTTGCTGTCCAGAGTTCTTCAACTGCCTGGAGCAACTGGCACCTACAGGATACCTCTTCAGCTGACACTAAAACAGGTTAGCAGACCTAAAAGCTAGAAATGCAGGTTTGTCACCAGTTAACTACAAAAGGTAAACAACTATTAGCAGCTACATTCTGGAAGTCTACAGTTAGCTAATCCAAAGTTAAATCTCACCCTAGAGAGGCGAGGTACGTGTCATTCACACAGAGAAAAGGAGTTCATCGAGTTACACATCCTCAAAAGAAGCCAGGACAAAGCAGAGAGAAAGGGCTACCACTGCATGAAGTAGTGGTGTTCCTTAAATATCAGGAAGGAACAACTGCAGGTGAACTACCCTGCTTGGACACCAGGACAAATAAAAGACCTCTGTGCTTCCTTCAGAACACAGATGCTTTTACAGATGAGCGACACAGCCATAGCCACAACAACCTAAATCACAGAGATAAAAGGTTTGCTGCAACAAGTCATTTCACTGAAAACTTTTCCCCTTAAAGCGATCAATCTTCAAGCAACTATCCACAACAAGAGGACAATCCGATGTTCTCCTGTTCTTGAGTTTGCCACGAGGCAGAAAGTGGTTGAAAATCATTTTAACTTATAGGTAAAAAAACATTATAGGAAGCAGAATTAGCAAAACCATTTTTCCTCCCACAGGTATTGTGAGGTTGTTTCTCTGTTCAGAAGCACAGAGGTATCTCACTCCAGAAACCCACTTTCAATGAAGACAATTCTGTCATTAGTAAGTAATTTTGCATGCAGACAGCAGGGAGATTAGTATTATTTAATTCCACCTGGAACAGAGGAAAGGCTCTAATTCTATTATCCACTACTGTGAGCATCTCCATGCGTGAGTTTTTAATGTTCTGTAAAGTTTCTTTGCAACCTGCAGCCAAACATGAAATAAAATTGTCAAATCTGTGGCGATCCACATCTGAACTTGGATGGGTGTGTTCTGATCACTGCTGTGACTACCTGCCATGTCTCTGCATTATCAGAGCATTATCACACTACATGGCACAATTCAGCATGATCAGCAGCCCTCAGAGAAAAAGACAACTAGAATACAGAAGGAAGAAGAGAAAGTCACAATACAGTCAAGAATGACATATACCCAGGTACTCAGTTAACTTCACACCTGCTCTTCTTTTGCCTGCCTTTCTTTCCACCAACTTCTGAAATCAAAGCAGAAATCACTAATGCTGTACAATTCTCCCCTCCAGCTAAAAAAATAAAGACAGACAGTCCCCTCTTTCAGCTCACATCCCAAGTTAAGAATCAATAATACTCTTAACATATTAATAACAATGCCAAGTCTACAAAACAATCTTCTATGAAACACATGTAAACAAACAGCTAATATGAGGATGTCAATGAAGCATTATCAAAGCTGGAAATACATAACCTTAGCCTTTCAAGAAACAAAAGGCATCTCTTTTCCAATCAAAAAAGACCCCAAGATAAATTTTTCTACCAACCCCCTCACAGAATCCATTAATGTATTTATGAAATCATTTAGCGCTCACCACATGATCTCAGTATACCATCCACTCATCTCAAGCTAACACAGCTGAGGAAGAGAACACAAGCTGTTCTGTTTGCTTCTTTGCACTGCTGTCATGGTGCGGTCTAATGAGGGTGTACCATCTTACATTTTCAGAGACATCCTTTTGTATTTCTAAACTGATAAAGCACTGTACACATTTGCATACATCTGTCTTTACAGATACATATACAAGGCTGCAGTAAAGGCATTATAACTTACTGTGAACAGTACTGAAGAGAGCTTGCACTAGCTTATGTTATGTCTCAGGTTCAGAGAGCTTAAGAAACAGCTTGATACAGATGAGACATTGGAAAGAGCTGACAGTTTCTTCTTGGAGGGCAAATTCAGAGTCTGACGTGATAAAATTAAAAATATCCTTCTGTTGCTGTGTCCAAATATCACCTCTTTCATGAATTAAAGCAGTAAGTTTTTCTTCTAAACCATAGAAAAGAACACACTTCCAAAATATAAAGTCAAGAAGTGGGAAGTAAATTGCGCAAAACTAGACATCAGACTCTGACAGCGTATGTAAAAATCTGATACAGGCAATTGTAAACCCTGACATATTTAATCAAGAACACCACTGTCAAAATAGTCATTTTCATACTACATTCAGCTGAATTAAATGTAGGCTGTGCAGCAGTAAGCCTTCCCGCCCCACCCCCAGCCCCTTTTCCTTTTCTAAGTTCATAGCTGATTTTGGTCTTTAGAAGCAGCCAGATAGCAGGCAGGCAAAAATATGGAAAGCTTTAAATGGAATTACTTGATGTGGCAAAACAGCTTTTAGGACCGGAAGCATTTTGAAGAAAACTTGTTCCTGCTGTGTTAGAGAACTGTATCATCAAGCTAAAAGGTTACCTATTTAGTTATTGCTGTCACCCATTAATCCTTTCCCTTACACTACTTGAATAAAAAAAAGTACATTATTCCTTTCCCTTTGAGTCAGCAGCAGTCTGTCCACATTGCCAGTAGAAAAACTGACTTGCACTTGGTCCTTTCTTAGCATTTTCTTTCTTGCCTTAAAATGAAAACACTGACTGTAGAGATTTTATTTTCTTGTTAGGCAAAGCATTTAAATGAGGTCCTTATGTCCACCTTTTAAAGTGGTGAGCAAATACACCTACTTGTTTTATTTTCCCTTGTGTTTTTACCTCCCTTCCATAGCAGCAAGTGATTTGTGGATCCTTTTCCCTTTGACACATGACTTATTTGGCTCAATTTCCACTGCTTTAGTGTATTCTGGTACCCTACTGCCTTTGAGTCACCAGAATTCCTTGTTGCTCAACCTTCAATCCTCTGAAAACATAATCCTCCTACCATTATATTTTGTAAGACAATTTTCAACCCTCTACATTTACACTAGGCATTATGGCATAAGCACAGCTCAAAGCAATTATCCTGAAGTTTCTTCCTTTGAGAAGTAATGGTACTTTAAGAATTGCTTTAAAGGAAGATAGTGCTTGAGAAAGGCTGCTTCTACAACGTGTCAGCAGTCAACACTTGTATCAAGGCTGCGTAACCATGAACAGTTTTCACATTACAAGCTGATATTCAAACAGAAATTGTAACATGAACAACAAGCTAAAATAATTCCATCCAGCTGTTTGGAAAGGCCTGATTTGGTTATCTGAATCTCAACACCATATCAGCAGTGAGAAACATCTGAAACACTAATGCACCAGTATGTAAGTACCTTTAAAAAGAAGGAAGAGCTGTCTGAATGTTCAAAAGGCAAATAAAGAACATCACCCACAAGGAAACTGGAGACTTAACTGAATAGCCACTTAACTGTGTATCTCAGCTTACTTGCATGTCCTATTACCTAAAACACAGCCTTCAAGCCCTCCCATTCCATTTTTTGCAGTTTGAAAAACAAGCATACTTACATACTTTCATGTATAATGAACACCAAGTAAAGTTCAACTTGCATTTGGGAAATAAATGAAACAAACCCAGCTATTTTTCTGAGGTTAACAGAAAAACATTACCAGCTCAGCTAGTGTACCTCTGTTTTATTTCAACGGACATGTTTGCTCCTTCACCTGTTTGTGCACCTGATTTTGCCTCTCCCATTCACAAAAAAAACAACCAATCAAAGATCTTCTCACATAAAATTATATAGCACTGTACAGTATAGAAGAATCTGAACTGTAAAATATTGGAATAGGAGGAAAAAAACAGTTAAAACTGCTTCTATTTCCATACACAACTTTTATTGCAGTGTCTGTATTCTAAGTGTACAGATACAAATATAAAATGACCCATGACAAACTTTAAACCTGCCCAAATAACAAACTGAGAAATTAATTCAGTATTAGAGCCAAAGTTGATAGGACTTCAACAGATGATAGGAAGCTTCCCCAGTCTTTCTCCAAGAACAACCAGGATCCACCATATTTTTGGTCCAAGATGTATGCTTTAAGCTGGCAGCTGAGTCTACGAACGGGTGTATTTACCCCAGATGTGCAGCATAAACACAGAAGCAATAAAAAGAAGACTCATGACCAAAACTGGAACAGGCCCACTAAAAACAAAGAAAAAAATGCATTAACATAAAAAAAAAAGTCTGCTTTGTCCAAAGGCCAGTCACTATCAGCCAAGTGAACTCACTAGTTCATAAACAATTGTATGAAAAAACTTATTCTGTTCCCATAGAAATACCTTAAAGTACATAGAAATGAGATATCAATCTCTATCAAAAACTGCTGCTGTCCATTTTAAAAGATAGCTTTACACACCCTAATTGTTACATAACTATAAAGCACAATATATAATAATAAAAATAATAAAAACATAAAAATCACTCATTTAAAAAGCCATTAATGGTTCATTATTACTCAATGTTGTGCAAACAATCACTGGAAAATTATCAACTGCATTTACTACTCAGATAGCCACCTGAGCAGAGATGTAGTCAGATTCAAAAACCAACAGAGTCCTCTAGCGGCTAGTAAAATTTTGGCATAAGATTCACATTAGCTTTTTTTTTTCCTCCCAGACGTTTTATTTCTCGTGGAAACAATGGCAACAGTGGGTGAGAAACAGACTTTGTTTCCTTCAGAAAGACACAGAATGACAAAGTTAATTCCATCATTAAACCATTACCCAAAATGCATAAATTAACAAATTTCTTAACTTTTTCCTCCCCATTATTATATCGTTTATAAATTGTAGGGTAATGTTTTTAAAAGCCAGTTTAATCTTAGCATAGTGAGAGACTAAATCAGCTGTTTCACACTGTGCTAAGATACTGTAATCTGCACTACTACAAAATTACATGCACTCAATTCATCCTAGGACAACATGAACAGAATTGCTGTTATCAATGAACTGGACTGACTACAGTACCAGACAAAGGTCAAGTGAAGAAAGGTAGG
>JAVHNF010062176.1:56633-67121 GCA_034783455.1 Micropsitta finschii
TGACCCAGGGAATTACAGACCAGTCAGTCTCACCTCTGTGCCTGCCAAAATCTTGGAGCAGATTCTCCTGGAAGGCACGCTAAGGCACAAGAAAAACAAGGTGGTTGCTGACAGCCAGCATGGCTTCACTAAGGGGAAATCCTGCCTGACCAATTTGGTGTCCTTCTATGATGGGGCTACAGAATGACGGACAGGGGCAGAGCAGTTGACATCATCTACCTGGACTTGTGCAAAGTGTTCAACACTGTCCCACAAGACATCCTTGTCTCTAAATTAGAGAGACATCAATTTGATGGGTGGACCACTCGGTGGATAAAGAACTGTCTGGATGGCCACACTCAAAGAGTTGTGGTCAATGGCTCGATGTCCGGCTGGAGACCGGTAAAGAGTGGTGTCCCTCAGGGATTGGTGATGGGACTGGTCTTGTTCAACATCTTTGTCGGTGACATGGACAGTGGGATTGAGTGCGACCTAAGTAAGGTTATTACACCTAGAAGACAACACCAGGCTGAGAGAGCTGCAAAAGCATTAGATCAAAATTATCTCAAAATTTAAGAAGTCCAAAGAAAATTCTGTACAAATAAGGGGACAATCTGCATTTCATGGCAGAAAAAATAATCATATCATTGCAGAATGAAGGAAACTGGTAGAGAGCAACAGTATCCCATTAGTACCAGTGACTGTCACAAACTGAATATGATAATATTTTATGTAAAAATAGCATTTGGGGATGTATGGATATTTTTATAATGCTTTTCCATCCCATTCAACACTTGCAAGGTCTTAGATGGAATACTAGCATTTTAGGAAGCATATGAAACAGCAAGAGAAGCTTCAGAAGAGAGAATAAGAAAAGAAAACGTAAGTGTTAAAGGAATCAGGTCTGTTTAGTCCAGAGAAGAAAAGACAGGGGCAATATGATAATATTAAAAAATGTAAAAAGCTAGGAAGAAAAAATCTCTTATTCTTGTCCATTGTGGATGTGAGCTGAAAATTTATAGATCATTATCCTAAGACATGGAACAACAATTTTCATTTTCAAGAATGAAGACTTAAGTTAAACCTACGGAAAAACTCTCTAGCAGGAGGCAGTGAAGCAATGGATTGCCTGCAAGGCCTGTGAAATCTCTCTAGCATATTTTTTTCAAGAACAGGCTGAACAAGCATCTATCAGAAGTGACAACAGTACAGTTAATCCTGTCTTTGGCAGGAGGATAGAACCAATAACTTTTTTAAATCACTTCCAAATTAATTTATTCCATCTTTATTATCCTACACTAATTGTTAATTATCTGTCACTACACAAGTAGAAGCTTATTGTTCCATTAAAAACAGACAAACAAAAGAAAAAAACCCAAAAGAAACAAAAAGAGACCCCAAACCAACCTACTAATCAAGCAAACAAACAAAACCAAAAACCACCAGCACCAAACTAAATCCAAAACTTGGTTGGTTGGATGGGTCTTTTTTTTCAGTTTGAGGGTTGGTTTGTTTGGGTATTTTTTCCCAAATATGTAAACCTCCCAGTATAATGTATCTGGAATGGAAACAGAAATGTTTCACTTTTCACATCACAACCTGCAGAAATCTGTTTGACAAGTTTAAAAAGTGATTCTGAATAAAATTTCAATCATAACCACACTGCTAACTCAAACACCTCTCTGCCTGACTTGAGCCCAGGAGAAATATGTAAGTCTACACAGGTAGTGATTTAGTTCTGCATTAGAACTTAAGGCTAAAAAGCATGTATCTAAGATCAATAGGAATTTTGAATTAAATTATGTCTTTTTCTTTTTTCATCTTTTTTTTTTTTTTTTAATGGATTTTAGGTGACTTTCTGCATTCGAATTGTTATTAAGTAGTTATAAAACCAGAGCAAATACTGAGCATTTTGGAGAAGACATCAATTTGATGTTCTCCCAGCAACAGGGCCCATGTTCTTCCCTCTCAGAAGATTTATTTTTCATTCCTGCAGATAATGGTGACATCCAAGAACTTCTGAAACTGTCACATCTTCACTGCACTGCTAGTGCCATAATAAAGAACCACAAGGCAGGCTGGTCAAAGTACATATAGTGATTTACAGCTGCTGTTAGTTTTTGTCCCTTCTTTCATTGAGCTCTGTATTCATGTCTTATCCTTTCAATGGGTCTGACTACAGAAAACTCATTGTCCTTCAAGAGCAAATGGGTACAATTCTGTCTAGTGATCAGTACCTCTCATTCCTGAACCCTATTTCTTCAAGATAATAAAAAGGTATATCTTTAACTCTGTACAAAGTCTTTCAGTTGTAAATTTGTAGCAGATAACCTTTTAGAAGCTTGTCTTTGTCAACTGAAATCATATGATCTCCTGCACTTATATCTCGTCTCTATACATAGATCTTTTAAATCTTCTTGAAAGAAAAGATATTTAGATCATTACTTCCAAGAAGCTTCTCATATTGTCAGTTATTTCTATTTGTTTTCAAGAGTAGTTATTACTGTGCTTAAAATGCATCTTTATTACATTTCTGCCAGCTGAGTGCTACTTACAGTTGCATTAAGCTGACTGGTAACAAAACAGTTAGGCACATGCACAACTTTACATGGATAGTGTTGCTAAATTCAGCAAGTCAAGAGATGACTTGCTTGTTAACTGCAATTTTATGCCTTAAGGAGATTCTTAAGTGCTTGCCTAATGAAAGATTATAACCTTGATTTTTAAATCTGACTTGATGTTATTTGATATTCCATAAAAAACGCTTGAAATTAATTTTCTTTCAAGACCACTAAGAGATTTACCAGGTGAAATAAATTATCATGATAACATTGCAACACTCTTATAGCATATACCATTTCATCAGGAGCATATCACAGGTAAAAATAAGGGTATTTTTTACATATATTATCTGATTGTTTCTGTAGACTAAGACCTCTAGCCTTGTCGGTGAAGATGTGAAGAATGAATTAGTTTGATTCCATGTAAATAAAAAACCCATTTAAGAATGTCCTGCAAATTCTAAAGGTAACACTTACCAAGTCTTCTTCTTATGCATTCAAAACTCCAATAAATATTGCAGCAATAGAAGAACCCTAAACCAGATACAAAGAGTAATGTAGATTTTTTTCCCTTTCACCTATTCTTGGAGTAAAAAAAGCCAAGGGAACAGAAATGTCAAAGCAGAGCACAACAGAGGAAAGCAACAGACACAACAGCTTGGTCAGCATTTTGGGGGCTCTGTCTGTGGGCCTGTGAACTCCTTCTGGTGTAGCTAGCAACTCTTGGGAACTCCTGGAGGACTGGCAAGGTGCCTGCTGCACCGGAGAAAGGCAGCTGCAGAGGGGTTGAGACTTCCAGCAGTTTCTAATGAAGCTGATCCTGATCAAAGGGTTCTTTGAGCTTCAAGCTGATTCTCAGCAGGAAGAATCAAGCATCCATTCAGCAGGTTCTGGGAAAGGTGCATGTAGCCTAGAGAGCAGCTCTAAAAGACGGTTTTAATGATGGTGCACAAAAGCTGGCTAGAATCCTTGCTGCTGAGGGAAGTGTTCATGTGCTTAGTAGTTGTGGTGGTGTGCTACAGTGTGTCCTCAGCACACACCTGAGCAACTACCCCAGCATGGCAGAGGTTCATAGCAAGCTCCCAAGGGAGGATGCGTCTCTGCAGCCTTTTTACTGAAGCTAGGGCAGGGGACGATGGGCTCCCGGCCTGCAGGAGGTGTGTGCTGGGGAGCATCCGCATCACCAGGTAGAGGAGCTGTGCCAAAGGAGGGGCAGAAAGAGTCTGTGCTTACTGGATTCAGAAATTGAGACTACCAAGATGATGAAGCCTGTGACTTACAATGGCAGGAGAAAAGCTCCTTCTCTGATTGGCAGCTACAGAACAGGGTCAGTGTGCTGGTAGGAGATGAAATGATGAGTCTGAGTATTGATGAGACAACAGCTGGAGTGACATGTCCAGTTCTGGGCTCCCCAGCAAAAGAGAGACATGTACCTACTGGACTGAGCCCAGCTAAGGTCTGATTAAGGGCTTGGAGTTATCTGCCATATGAGATGAAGCTGAGAGAGCTAGGACCTTTCAGCTTGGAGAATTGAAGGCTTGAGAGGGGGATCTTATCAGTATGTATAAATATCTTATAGGGGATGCTTTAGATAGAGCTAGACTCTTCTCAGTCATGCCCAGTGACAGGATGTCCTGGGTTCAGCTGTAGCAGTCATTTTTCTCCTTCTTAGTAGCTGGTGCAGTGCTGTGTTTTCAGCTTTAGTTTGAGAACAAAATTTGTGTGCTGATAACACACTGATGCTTTTAGTTGTTTCTAAGTAATGTTTACTCCAATCAAGGACTTTTCAGTCTCATGGTCTGCCAGTGAGGAGGGGCACGGGAAGCCGGCAGGAAGCAGCAACACCTGACCCAAACTAGCCAAAGGGGTATTCCATACCACAGTATGGCAATGAGCACATAGCAAACCACACAAAATTCTGTTTAAGAAAAAAAGCTTTTTTCAGCATGCAAGCAGCCAAAGAGTAGAATGGGTTTCTCTGAGAGGTTGTGGAGTCTCCATCCCTAGACATATTCAACGGTCAACTGGATGCAGAGCTGAACAACCTGCTTCTGTAGCTCAGTCTACTCTAAGAGTGGGTTGGGCTAGACATCTCCAGAGGGCCAGCCTCAACTGTTGGATGCTTTTGTGAGCAGTAGCTGTTTCTGAGGTCTATGATTTCAGACTTTCTGAAAGTTGCAAATGATCAGTGATGGTGACATGAATATTTGCAGCCATTTGACTGTATGACCAAGCCAGGACAGGTGTAAATCAGCCACAGAGATGAGAGGCTTTGCTGCCTCACTTCTCACTGTTAAATACCAAATGAGGAATACCTGAAGAATCTACCTAATATGTTTCATGAGCTTCATCTTTAAATGAAAAGTGATATTATAATTCTGCGCTTGTACTCTCTGTGTGAAACTATATAATGCAGACTACACAAACCTAAATGAGAAAGGAATATGACCCTCGAAACACCCATACTATTAATTGCTGTTAGCCCAGTGGAAAGGCTTCAGGAGCTCAGCCCTCAATAGCTTTGTGTTGGAGGAGCTAACAGAGGCTCAGGCATTTAAGAAATTATACCTGTAGTCAGGGCACTTTTTTGATATGTATAATTCTTACACTTCTTCTGGCATGGAAATGTATAATGCTTTCTCTTTAGAAGTAAGTAAGCTTCGATAATAAAATAAATAGATGAAGATATGTATAAATAAGAAGTAATCTTTCCATCTCTGTAAAAATGTAGCACTAGATCATAATTAGAAACTAATAGATAATGTTCTTCTAATTTTTAAAGCATACTAAAGGTAGATATTGCCACATCCAAATGAAGTTTACAATGTCACTTGCAATTTCAGCAGATGAAGCAGAAAAAGAAGCAGACAATGCAACATGTAATGCATCCAATGAAATTCTGGGAAAAATGCATATCACAATGGGAGAATGAACACCCTTACTGCAGTACCACAGATCTTGACTGTTATAGATAATTCTTCATAATGCACTGAATGCTCCCAGAAACTAGTATCAATCATTTTAATTAAAAATATACCATCGTTTTGGAAGTGCTGCCTTTTAGAAGACCTGCTTTCAGGAATGACAGTTGACAGGCCAGTGCAGAAAATTGCACAAAAAATGATACAGCCTTAGGATATACATAATGGAATGGGCTGTAAAACTCTTCTGTTAGAGTATTTTTTCTCATTCCCATGAACTTCTTTTTTAGGATCCACTACTAATTAATTGCAGTCCTCACTAGATGATAATGCTAAAACTAAAATCTACAGAATAAATTGTGCCAGTGCAAAAGAGGCAGTGTTTGGCAGGCCTTTCTTATTTACAGCATTAGGTTTAGCATTTGCGTTAATCTGAAATTCATGTCTCTATATGAAAATAGTTTGCCAACAGGCAGTGTCAGTTCTGAAATCAGTGCTTCAGAAAACCCTTTTTACTGCATGCTGTCATCTGAAAAAGAAAAAAAAAGAAAAAGATCCACTGAGATCAGGTTTCCTGACATGTTGTTTGACCGGACTCCCAAAACAATCCCAAGCTACAATCAAGGGGCAACTCCGGAAACACAAAAGCCAGAATGAGGTTTGTATCACAATCACTTGTCTACAAGTAAATCTCGTATGTCTTCAAACAGATTCTTGATTCCTCTTTTTATATTTTATTGATGTAGTTTTTCATGCTGCATTTTCACGATCAATAGTTATCCTACCCATATAGAAATCCCTGAAGATGACGCAGACAGAAATGCAAATGACAGTAAAAGTTACATAATTTTTTCAGAAATGGATCATGTTAATGATCTTGGTGTCTTTCTTTGACAGGTAATTTATTTACTTCACAAAGAAAGCATGACAGATAAAATCTCTCTGGGATTCAGAATTCTATTCCAATGGGAGATGACTGATTAAAATTGAGAAGTTGAGGATCAGAAGCTGGACTGTAAAGTGGATAACAAACTAATCAAGAAGGAGATCAAATGGGTTGTGCTGAAAATATCTGAGTATTGGTGGGCTCCCATGCAATTCTTCACAATGTATTTTGGAAAACTTTAGTGTTCTTACCAGTGACTGTGACTCCAAAGGGAAAAAAATGCCCTTTGGGGGCGTAGAATGTGCTAATGAACTGTATTGATGGGATGCATCAGTAATATGGAATGAAATCAAACATCATCACATGACAGAATCTGGGTAATCTTAGGGACTGAGGCAATTAAAAAAAATAGATGATCTGTATATTCTGATACATTTATAGGCTAATAACAGGAACTTTGCTGAGAGTACAGAGCATATTTGTTTCCAGATACCACAGAAGAGAAGGTGTGTAACAGTTCAGACCACTCTCAAACTAGAATCCTATCTTTCTCTTCAGTCTTTTTTTCAGGCATATTAAGGATGTATTATCTACCTTCATAATGTTGTAATTATTTTTTTTTCTACTTCATATTTTGATCTATAATATAATTACACTGGGATCCTCTGTATTATCCAAACTTTTCCTCAATCTTATTTTGTAGACCTTCCTTATTATAATCTCAGAGCAGTAAAACTTCCAAGGATTTTATATAGAACTTCTCAGATCCCTAAATGAGCCATCATATGAAGTCATGAAAGACAACTTGTTATTAAACTTTCAAATTCAACTCTTTCAGCTCATCTAGCTTCAAGCTTTCTGTCTACATTTTCATTCCTATTTCTTTTTCACTCACATATATCCTGGTTTCAGCAGTAGCAGTCATTTTTCTCCCTCTTAGTAGCTGGTGCAGTGCTGTGGTTTTGACTTTCAGCCTGGGAACCACACTAAGGCAGATGATTTTAGTTGTTGCTAAGTAATGTTTACTGTGACCAAGGATTTTCTGAGTCTCATGCTCTGCCAGGGAGGAAAGGAAGCCTGGAGAAAGTAGAGACAGGACACCTGACCCAAAGTAGCCAAAGAGGTATTCCATATCACAGCACATCATGCCCAGTATACAAACTGGGGGCAGTTACCTGGAAGGGCTAGATCACTGCTCGAGTCGGGCTGGGTATCTGTTGGCAGGTGGTGAGCTGTTGTATCTCTTCCCCCCCCCCCCTTTCTTTGAGATCATTCCATATGTTGGGACAATATTTGGTGGCCTTGCTCCTGGACAGCTGATTAAAATCCATGGGACTGTTCCTGATGATGCAGACAGGTAGTGGCAAACATATCACTTTTTGCAGTGTCACCATGTGAACAGGAATGTAATGGATAAAATGTTTCCAGGGATTCTACTTATTATGGCATAAAAAGGATTGATCTAAATACTTGTGATAGCATCAGAGTGAATACAGGTTTAAGTGGTTGAACTGATGGATGAACTGATTTTTTGCTTTATGTTGATTCTTTTCTTTTTGATTCTTGCTTTGCCTGCTTTGGCAGTTATTTTCCCTGTCATGTGTCTGCCTGTCTAGTGGGATTATCTGAGACTAATAAAATTGATAATGTGTTGCATGAAGGAATTAACTTAAGATGGGATAAGTAGGTATGAACTGGTGTCTCTAAAGCAGAGCTATCCGGTGTGCAAAAGCCAATCAACATACTCAGTTGAGGTATTTGCCTTGATTGCAATTCTGCACAGAAGAGGGTACTAGGCAGCTAACACAGCCAGCATATCTTCTAGGGAAACAGGTAAAGCCTTTTATACAAAATGCTAACAAGGGAGGAATCATATAAAAATAAGTGATTTGTTACCCATGCTTTACATAATGAGATCTCAAACACGCATGTCTTGACTTTTACCCAGCTCATTATACCAAGGTGGTTCTATACTTACATATGTAATCTCCTCCCAGATGTGTATTTTTTAATATTATGATTATTTAAGGTAACTAAAGGTTATACCTTCATCCTATCAGCTATCACAGAGTTCTTGTGTTACATATCCTGTTGCTGCTCCTGTTTAAACAATAATTAATTGTGAGGTACTTACATCATTCTATTTCTAAGGGCTTTCTGATCCTTCATTCTGTTGCTATGGTCTCAAGACAGACCATCATGATTGTTCATTTTGTAAACTTTTAATCCCTTTTGACATCAATGAGATAATGATTTCTGTGCTCAGATCCCAATTTCAGGATGTCTGTTCCTTGACACAAGCACACGCATACCCAGACCAAAGCAGGCACTGGGTTTCCCCTGATTTTTGGGGCAGCTCAGACCTGCACCATGGACTTGGGGAAAGAGAGCACTTACTTATACTAGCTGAGTTCTGGCCACAGAACCAGCCCTGATGTGTAGCCTCACCTCAAGCCCAGGCTGGTACAGGGTGGCAGATACCCAGGTACCAAGTGGTTCTCAAAGGCAGCTGTTTTCAGTCTTTACTGCTGTTTAAAAGCAGAATTGTTGCAATAAACTGCCAAAGGCATTGCTACTTACACAGCTGCAGGCTGATGTTTGATTTTCCCCATATCCTGAGCCTATCGTAATTCATTACCTGTGTTACTATCACTTTCCAGACTCCTGCACCAAGCAAGTTACAGACGTATCAAGCTGCTAATAGCATACCTGTTTTCTTCTTTCCTGCATGTACATAAACCACTACAGCAGGACAAATTAGTCGTGTCTCATTTAGCTGTGCTTTCAGCTGGGCATCCCCATGGTATTTTCTGTGCATCTCTGTTCTCTGAGCACACAACGGAACCACTTAATCAGCTTGGGTTGGGCAACTGTGGTCAGGGACCCACCTACCTGAGCGATGCTTTTGGGTAGGCCTAGGAGAGAAGACTTCTTGCCAAAATCAGTTGTAGGTGCTGCTCTGAGTGATGAAGCTTTGTCGACCACGTTGTCAGCTGTCAGATTTGCTCTGGAGTTGCCTGAGCTTCAGCAACTGCTATTGCACTGCAGGAATGATTACATAGCCATATTTCCAAGTTAAATCTCCCTGCTACCAGAACACGTTATTTCCTGAAGACAGAATTCCCTATCACTTGCATATGTAATTAAAAAAGTTTTTTTAAAAAAAGACAAACCCTTGTCCCTTATAAAAAAACATGGCAGTCTAGCAGGTGGTCTAAGGCTGCTTAGCAATTCTTCAGGTACTATTTTTGCATTTCCTTTGAAATCACTTCAGCCAAATAGCACCATACTTAGTTTGTGAATTTTTCTTTTGGACAATGTATTATGTGAAGAGGATAAACGGCTTTCAAAATATAGATATAGGAAGAACTATTCTGATTTGTAGCATAGGTAGTCATTACACTTATTAAGTTTTCTGAGGATTTCTGTAAAGATAGTTTCAGCGACAGCCAGCTTGAGACTGTAACAAAACAAGAAGATTGATTTTAGTGATCTGAAAACAGAGGGGTAATTATATTCTCATTTTCATGTTCATGATGTGCGCATTTCTCCTATTAAACTTTAATGGGTGTTGCAAACGAAAAAACATGAAACAAGAAAGGGAAAACACCACAAAGCTGTTAGCTTTGAAACTCACTGTCAGATAGCAAATATTATCACTATAAATCTTAACCTTCACAGCCAGCAAGAGCTGCAGGCTAAACTAGAGACAGGCATGGAACTGTAGCTCTGCATTAAAAGTAACACACTGTACACTGCTAAAATATGTATTGTGATTAAGTTAATATTGAGCAAGGAATTTTATGACCTTTTTTGATTTTCTTTTCCCCAGGCAAAAATCAACACTTTTCTAACTGCAGTATTCTTCACAATTCATTTTCTGTAATGTCAAAAGAGGTGTATTAAACACTCTAGGAGAAAACACAGTCTCTGATATGGTGGCAGCAGGGTGCATATGGTTTCATAACAACATTAAAAAGCTCATCTTTCTTACCCTCTTTTTCCAGGAGCTGTTGTGGGAAGGGTGGCACAGAAGTGAGAGTACACTACCTGCAGTCAGTTCTCAGAGAGCTGTGAAAAAAGGTGGCATGGAGGAGTTCAGGGTATACTAAGTAACATCTGTTCCTAAATGGATGAGATC
>JAVHNF010062178.1:13333-26480 GCA_034783455.1 Micropsitta finschii
ATTGAGCCAATTCAGCAGCTTTTAATCTTTTTTGTTAAAGACTCTTTGTAAGATCAGTGGAAAAGTTAGGATGTGATTTTATTGTCTGTAGACAGCAGCACAGACAACACAGTGACAGTACTCCATGCAACTATTTATAATGCATTTAAGTTTTAACACAGTCCAGGTTTGGCACTGCTGATAGTTAAATTCTGGAAGGCAGTTTCTTCTTTTTTTTGTTTAAGTGAAGGGTTCAGTGTCAGTCTCACTACAAGTAAGGGTAAACTGCTGGTAGTAGCTGGTAGTAGAAATTGGTGTGTGTATCTTTTCTCTAAACTCTCTGCAGCTCACCCAAGCTTTTGCCAAGTGTTTGCCAAGCTACCTGTTCTTTGGTGAGTGTCCTGAATAGTTTTTTCCAGTTGTTTCAGGTCTCTATGCAGGTCTGGCATTGCTAGTAAGTGGAGTAAGAAAGAAAAAAAAAAATTAATTTCATTTAATTGAAACACTCTTTCTATTACCTCAGCTGCCTTGTTCTTCATCCCTGGCTAGTCTAGAAACACCTCTGTGTTGTGATCTGTGATTTGTGGTTTCGCAGTATGTGATTTCTGGTGTTCGTAAACCTGTCCCATAAATTTAGATAATTTATGGGAAAAAAAAGGTATTTATTTGGTGCTTTACTAAGACAGTCATTAAAAGGACCAAAAGCAGATGAAAGCAATCAGAGGACAAATGCATGATGCCTGACTAAAATAGTGTTCTATTACTTAGTAAAATAAAAAAAAAACCTCAAAAACTTTACATGCGATTAATAATCCTGTGAGTGCATGTGAGATCAAGTGCAGCTTTGCTTTAAGAATAACTTCGTACTGCTGTTGGATCTAAAGCTTTCATGGATTTTTGCTGCTGTTCAGGCTCTTCCATTTCATTTCTAAACACAGCTGGGGAAAATTGGAGGCTGGTAAGGTTATCGGATTTTATTTAGCTCTGATTTCGAAAAGCCTTTTTTCTGATGCTGAATTCAGGCAGTATTTAAGGAAAAAAAAAGGTGAAAATCACCACCATCAGGCAGTACTGATCTACCCCAAAGAAACTTGTAATTCTCATTTTTCTGTTAAGAGGCCCATACCAGCAGCAATTAATTCTTGATAACCTCGTCAATGATGTGCCTTTGATACATGGCCAAATGGCTTGTATTGTCAGCACACAAAGTGTGGGGGGGGCTAAACCATTTTTGCCCTCACCCATCAGTTGGCATCACTCATTCATTCTTTTAGTCTGTGGAAACAGGAGAGGTCACAAGAAAACTAAGTATGATGTTCATAATTTCTTTCTTCAGCTATGTAGTGTTGGTTTGAAGGATGTAACATTTAATTTGCAAGTAGGTAATGTTTCTCATAATTCTAAAACATAAAAGTATGGGTAATAATTGTGGCAGAATTACGAGGCTGAGATTTTTGTCTGCTGAATTTTTTCTTTTAAGTAATTGTGATGGCATTTTTTCATTTTGTAATGTGGGTTTTTAGGAGTGAAGGAAGTTGAATTTTTGTGACTGTGCCTTCATTTCTAATCTCTTTGTGAATGAAAAGCTATATACAGGCACAAATCCAGCAGCTTAATTCTCCATCTGATTAGAGCAATGTTACCAACCTGATAGGTTCGAAACAGCCAAGATCCATGCAGTGGCTTTGCCTCCTGGGAGGCAGAGTAATAACAATCAAGTGAAGACATATTAAAATGTAATATTACTTCCTCTCCATGGGGACTGTATAAGAGTCATAGCCAGGAACTATTCCTGTCAGCTGACTCTGTTTCGCTCCCTGATTCCCTGCCTCTGCATTTATGACTAATGCATTTCGAACAGTAAACAACACTTGTGAAGTTTTGAAAGCAAATAAATGTAAAACATTATACGTTGATTCACATGACTTGCAGGTTTTTGTTTTGTTTTGGTTTTTTTTTTTTAATGTATATTTTGAAGAAGAGAAGGCAGAGCTGGAATGAAATCCTTTGGTCTGAATAATTTCATTTCATCATGTGTAAAGGAGAGGGTATGTTAAGTCACTGTTTTACGAAACTGAAAATATATACTAGCTTCTTGAGCAAGTGTGTATCAGCAGACTCTTAACCATAATTTCATAACTAGTCAGTTTTTTCTGAAAGTTGAAAACCCATCTTAAATTCCTTATAAAATGGCAGCTGCTGATGCATTCAAGGAATGCGGGCACAGTATCTATGTACACAGAGCTCAAACATTTTTGATTGACTGCTGTGAGCATTGCCTATAAATTATTATGATTTTGCCAGAAAGTCATAAAATTACTGGAGATTTTAGGGCAATTATATGTGTTTATTTGTAGGTGTCCATAAATTGTCAACTGAATAATTTAGTGTGCTTTTGACTGTAATTATTAGTTTTGTAATTGACACCAGTGGAACAGGACAGGTCTCAGAAAATCAGAGGTACCTATCCATCAAAAGATTTAAAAATATTTTGCTACCTGTTTAGCAACATCGTACTTGAATTTAATGTTCCATGTGTTGCTGTATTAATACAAAGTGGTGTGGGATCCTGAGAAGATTTAATACTTATGGGAAACTGTGTCAATAGTTAATGATGTTTATTAAAGTCAATATTTAAGTAATATCTCATTTTCTTTGCACAGGGCTGTGTATGAGTAATTACCTCTATACAATATATCACTTTTTAAACCTAATTAAAAAAAAAAATGCAAACTATTCTTTCTTACATAGGTATATAAAAATAAAGTGGAGGGAAGGTCTAGGTTTTGATCGTACAAACACACCGGGGAGTAGCTGTTCCGTTTTAGACACAAGAAAGTTGTGTTACGTTTCTGCGCTTATGCCCAAAACTCCTATCACAGACACTGGTGGGTTTTTTTGAAATACCCTTTCATTGTGAGCAGAGATTCAGGTACAGGATCACTTTGATGCAGAAGTGAGAGTGCGGTGGAGGAGCCTACATGATAGTGGGTATAATTTTCATTTGAAAATCAATATAGAAAGGCAGTGGCGCAAGTGTTTGAGGAATATTTTGTGCTCACTCCCTTGTTTGACTTCTGTCCACTGAACTGTCAAGGGGCATTAGCAGTATGAAACTGTATTTTCTCTGATGTCCCACATTGCTGCTTTTTCTCAGTGCAGCTTTACAGAGCTTGAAACGATGTGTTTAAAACTGCCCACTTTGTTCCTGGTACACTAGGGATATATGAGGTTGTATTTCGATAGTCTTAATAAATTCTGAAACATAATTTCTTCCAGTGGCCTTGGGTAATTGTTGGTTTAATTACAGGGAGCAGCTGAGATGGAAACTTTGCTTTGTCACTGAAATGCTCCTCTTTGAAAATCCCCCGTTCCTCGGGACGTGGCAGTCTGTACTCTGAGCTATAACATAGGCTTTTTGAAAACCCCTTGAAGAACAGTGGAAAAAGTGAATACTTCTGCAAATTCATTCATCTGACATCAAAGCTAAAGCATTCTTTTAGCAAGCGAGGCAGATTGAGCTCGCGTAGGCACACAACCAGACTCATTGTGCATCGGGGCCTTCCCGTTTGGAGACTGTATTTGAAGTAATTTTGCATTCTTTTTGCCGTCTTACTTTCTTATTCTGTACTGAGGTCAGACTGCATCCTCTGCATCTTATTGAGGTCTCCTGCTCTGTGGGTTAAATGGATAGGCCTTTAAAGAATAAAAAGGCATTGATGTTCAGAAGAAGCAGTACTCTATTCAATTAAAATCAAGTATAAGTGTTTAAGGAGATGTGAGTCCCCAGCACCTCGATTAAAAAACAAATGAAGGGTAGCAGAAAATGTAAGGCAAAGTCAGTGTTTATTAGTTGTACTTTCAGTTGATGCTCAGCTTTGGTATTTCTATTTACTGCTTTTTTTCCCATGTCCTTGTGCTGGTACATTGGCAAATAGGTCATAAAAAACACTTTCAGCAAAGACACATTTGATTTATGTCCAGAACAGGTTCTTAGTATTGATTTTTTTCCCCTCTGGAAAAAAGAAAAGAAAACAAAACTGTATGTCTCCATTATTTTCTGAGCATGGCAATGCAGTGGCACATTTCAGATGACCTTTTATCTTAAATAACTCAATGTGTTCTTCTGTGTTTTAAAAAGCCTTTTTGCAAGTTACAAAAAAAAAGCATAATTGCATATGTGGCCATTGTCATGTTCTTAGAGGGGGGAGGGAACAAGGGGAGGAACTGGGAGGGACCACGTATGAGGAAAAGGGAATTTTAGGAAAAGAAAGCACAATTTGGGAAGTTTGTATGGTGGCTGTAATTCGAGTTTGTCACAAAGGAGGCAGAAGTGGAACAAAAACAAGAAGTAGATCAAAGGCTAGGAATAAGGGTTCAGCGGTATGGGGTTTATATCTTTATGGCTAGAGAAGATTAGAGAAAAAAAAATACTGCCATGGGGCTAGGAAGACATTGTGAAAGAAAAAGGAAATATACATAGGCTGCATTTGAAAGAAAATCCCCGAGGAAAGCAGAAAAAGAAGGAGAGAGAATTAAAAACAAAGATACGAGCAGTGTGAAGCCCTGGTTGAATTAGAGCCCAAGCTGAAAGGAGAAGGGCAAAGGCAAGAAAGTGCTGTTTAAACACTTTGCCACAGCCGCGACAAGTAGCGAGCTGTGCTATATCCCAAGTAGCGAGCTGTGCTATATCCCGTTTTCTATTTGTTTTCTCCAGTTGGTGGCCCGCTAATGATGCGTGTGCATATTGTACCCATTTGTATGTGTTTTGGGCCTTGAATAAACAGCTCCAAGAAACAATGGTGAAATTCCCACCTTCAGGGCAACCAAGGTGGGAAAACCCCTGTTTCATTCCCTAACTAGAGAAGCCAGAGTCCGCCGCTGGTGGATGTGTCTGCATTACCACCATGACCGGGGCACCAGCACACATGCTGGCGGTGATTGGTACCTGGCGTGGTGCAGGGTGACCACAGTGCCTACACCCAAGGAGCTGCCAAATAGTTTCCCAGCAGCTGCTGGGGTTTTGCAACCAAGAGTTGGCTTGGGCAGCAGCAGCGGTGCACCCCTACACTGTGACTCAACGTTTTGGATTCTCCGAGGGAGTTGTGCTTGGTGCTGGAATCACATTGCAGTGTCAGCTTGCAGCAGGGTTGCGTAGTTCCAGCCAGCACCTAGATAAGAGTGAACAATATAAACAGAAGGGAAAGCACCCGTTTGTTTGCACGAGCTCAAAGGTTTCCGTGAGAATAGTGTGTTCCCCCCTTCCACCCACCTCCAAGGAGGCTCCTCAATACTGAGAAAAGTGAGATTATACTTTAAAATATTAAATGGTTTTCCAATCAGTGCACAATCTCAGCTTTCACCTGGGTCTTTTGTATGCGTTCACTTCTTCCAGCAGGAGATTTGTAATAGAGGAAGCAGGTGTAATGTGGTGATTATAAAGATATTGTTGAAGGTGGGGGGGGAAAGAGGTGAGTTTTCAGTGCTTTGCTCCTCTGAGCCTGCCAGGGCTTCCTTTTCAGCTGACTCCCATCACCTTTATAGCAAGGTGCTGTGTTTTCAGCCAAGCCAGTCAGTCAGTCAGTTGTGCGTAGAAAAAAAAGGTTGCTGGGTAAATCTGAAACCTTGATAACACATTCCTCCATTTGTATATATTGTATGGCTTACCAGTGTATTCATTCCTTTGGCTTTTGACATTTCACAACTTGCCATAGGTCAGCCTGAGCAACAAGAACAGGTCCTGGTAGATTGAAAGATTTCTGCTTTCAGACATTCATGTTCAGATCACTTTGCCTGTTGATTTCCTGATTTTTATTTATTTTTATTTTTTTATTTTTCTTTTATTTTTGATCAGCAACATCAAATGGGTCTTTGGAGGGCCTGGATAACCAGGAGGGAGGGGTGTGCCAGACAAAAACCATGAAGATCCTCATGAAAGTTGGACAAGGTAAAGACCATCTGCTGTTTCATGAAATCACTTTGATCAGTCTCAGTCTCCTTTTAGTTTTCAGGCTTCTTTTAGCAGTGTAGAACAGGGAGCCAACCAAGTCTAGTGCAGTCATTCCTCTCTTTAGTCTGAAAGCAAAGCCTATTTTCTCTTCCTAGACTACTGACAGATTTCTACAGAAGGAGGGTTAGCGTAATAAGATCTCTTCATTGGAGAGATCCCTAGAAGGAAAGGTCACCTGAGAATAGTGTGTTTCAGTCATTTTTATTTTTATTTTAAAAACAAAAGCCACAACTTTGATGCTCAAAATTATTTAAAATACATGAAAGGAGGGAGGCTAATATTTCTATAGTTTGCTTGTTATGAATTCTGATTACAGAGAGGTTTTTGTTCATTGTCTCTTTCCACATATAGATAACCTATTGTGCTGGAAGAAAGAATTATTCTTCTAAGTAGAGGTTGGTTTAGTAGTCAGTCAGCTTCCTCAGTTAAAATGAAATGTCATCTGCAAAGCTTTTCTTGCCAATTACAGGAGTCCCTATAGTTTCTGCAGATGGCCTCACAATTTAAACCTCTGAAATAACTAATCTGCCCATTTTGCTTTAAAAAGAAAATTACGTTCTTGTATCTCCCAGTCCTCTGCATAAAGATTCTTCTGTTCAAAACCATTTGTGTCTCACAAGGTACTGAGAGCCAGCTTATCAGGCTCCGTACCATCAAGCACTGAAGCTGCATGAGCCATCTTTCTCTCCCCCAGATCCCAACTCGGCAGGGTTGCCCCGGCACACGGATCCCACCAAGCGCCCTGAGCAGGAAGCTGGCACCAATGGAAAGAGTTCTACCACCAGCCCTTTTGTGAAGGATCACTCAGGTGGGTATGGTGGCAATTGCACCTGGGGTGAAGCTCCAGCCTTTGTCCCCAAATGTGTTTTATTTTACCATTAAAGTGCCAAAAAGACAAATTTTTTCATACTGAAATGGAGCAAAAGAAGCCAGTTCTAATGCTCTGGTGGATAATGTCTGGGAGCTGCAACTTCTGACAACAGCTGCTCTATCCCCTTTTCTACTCTGCAGTAGAAGTTAATTACATCTTGTGAGAATATCACTCATTTACAGGAAAGTTTTGGACAGGACATTCACTGAGCAGCTTTACAATGGTAAATGCTGCCTTACATTTTGTATTCTGGCAGATGAACGATTCTTTCTGTCTTTCTCTTCCTGTATAATACATTACCAAGTGGTTCTTGACAGCCATTTATAAAGTTTATTTCAAGGCATCTATAATTAATGTCCTGATCTTTTAACTGACCATATAAAGTCTACACTTGAATGGCTGGGCTTTCACTAAATTTAAAGATTTTCTTTTTTAAAATAATTATCTAAGCAAGATAAACAGATAGTTCCAAACAGATATCTTCAGGATGCATTGCCGACATTAAATGACAAGAATATACCTAACTCTTAAGACCCATGGTCTCTGGTTTGGTGAATTGGAAATGCTAGAAAGCAAAACTTGCTGGCAGTTAATTCTGGGGTTTCCCCAAATGGCTGCAAGTTTTCCTTGCCAATTCTGTCATTAGTTACTGGGCTAATGAATCTTTGATACAGTGGTCACTGGCCAGAGTTCAGCTAATTCCTACAGAGGTTCCAGGAAAAGTTCATAGTTACGCGGACATGGTAGCTGCATCACTCTTCCACCTGTGAGTTAGGATCAAGAGAGGGAAGTCCAACTTTTCAAGTGAGAAAGGGTCAAGTGATCTTTCATTTAATTTTTGTGACAAACACTATGATAGGGTGGCAGCACCAAATATTCAACAGAAACAATATTTCAGCACACGAGCTTGTCCTAACTACCAAGCGTGTGGTGTTGTTTTCTTGCAAGTAAAATGTAAGTTAATACAAGCAGATACATGCTGTAGCCATTTTGCCTGTCTCCCACGCTGCCTCAAGCTCCTTTGTTTTGTGTGCAAGCAAGAGGAGTCCTTGTAAAGAGGCACTAAGAACGGTTTAGCTTAAATCGATACTTGAAGGATAAAATAGCGGAAGAACAGTGTGACACTGAACAGAACCAGTTGTCCTAAGAATTGCAATTTCTGTGTTATTTTCCCCTGCAGTCCTGTCCCACCCCTCTCTGCTGCCTGAGGCTGGCCGGCATCTGTGAAAAGATGCGGTGTGCATCAAAGGCTGCCTTGTCAGTGCCAGTCCTCACTGCTGATGGATGATGATGTATGAAACAGGGTGGTTTGGGAGCAGCACAAAAGTGAGACCAACAGACACAAAGTCTTGTTTAATATTGATTGCTGACTTCGGCTGTTTGCATTTAGCTATCTAACAGGGTAATTGGTTTGTCAAAGTTTAGCTGTCAGTTAATTCTTCCCAGTGTTGCTTACTCTACACATTTTAAGCAGCGTAAGTGCGTCGCAGCATGGCAATAACTTTTGTTTGTTGTATTTCTGTTCTTTTCAGGATCTAGCACAGATGGCAGTAAGGCTGGGCATTCCAGTATACTGGGTTCAGAGGTGGCCTTATTTGCAGGGATTGCATCAGGGTGCATCATTTTCATCGTCATCATCATCACTTTGGTCGTTCTTTTGTTGAAGTACCGGAGAAGACACAGGAAGCATTCCCCGCAACATACAACAACTCTCTCACTTAGTACGTTAGCCACCCCAAAACGCAGTGGCAACAACAATGGTTCTGAGCCCAGTGACATTATCATTCCTCTCAGGACTGCAGACAGTGTCTTTTGCCCCCACTATGAAAAGGTCAGCGGCGACTATGGACATCCGGTGTACATAGTTCAAGAGATGCCTCCTCAGAGTCCAGCAAACATTTATTACAAGGTCTGAGAAACACACAACCAACTCTGTGGTACAGTTGAGTCGTAGAGGAAACTCGCTGGTCAAATGCTTTCTGTTGGAGTTTGTGATGACGCCTTGTGCACTAGCATTGACTCAAGCACAGGGGGGAGAAGGCGACAGCTCTTTCTCCAGGAGCCGACATGAGCTGGACAGCTTACCTAGTCTGTAGAATTCCTATTGGTGAAAAAGTATTCACTAAAAGCTGGAAGAATTTTATGTAGAAGATGCCCATTCTGATTGCTGTACTGTTGTTACATTCATCATCCTCAAAGCCATGTGCTGCAGGCATTCAGGCATGTACAAAAGCCAAGGGAAGATGGAGTGATCTGTGGATGTTAATAGCTCTAGGCATCCTGGGAAGGTGCTCTAGGATATATCAAGCTTGAAATGCAATCTTCTGACTTCTGTGTGTCTCTCTCAGCACATACTGGATTTGTCACACAGACCTTGGTGTCTAAGTAAGACTTGTTAAAGTTCTCTTGCTTTTAGTCTGTCACTGTTCCATTTGTTTCTGTTATCCGGGGCTCTGCCATCTTTCACATGAGATTTCCTTTCACTCCACCTCCTGAATCACTAATGGAACATTAATGTTTGGAGATCCACGCTCCATCCATCTGCTACAGCAGCCTCACTCGAATGGGTAATGCATTTATAGAAATCGTGTCTGATAGTAAGGAGCCTTCCAGCCAAAAAGTTAGGCTGTCAACAAAGTCAAGAGCAGGACTGGGTGGTGGAGGGAAGGGCTGACTGCAGTTGCATTTGAATACTGCTGCCTCAAAAATAGAAGCTGGGAAATAAAAAAGAAAAGAATACAAAAACACATTTAGATGGCACAGCACTTTGGTATGCTAAGGTTTAAGAGGCAAGTAGGAGACACAGTAACACACGCAGTGGATTAGGGCTGCATTTGAAGGAATTCATGGTTATCAAATACCAGTGTGCAGAAAAAAAATAGTACCTTCAATAAAGTAGAACAAAGGGGTATTGTTAGTAAGTGAACAAGCTTGGAGAGGACAAGACAATAGCAGGCCGCTGAGGATAGATTAGGGCAGGGCTGTTGTGGTACTGCAATAAAGTATACAGCTTTGAAGCTGTAGCAAAAACGTAGTCTGCTTTGGATGACTTTTAAGCAGACTCAGCTGCTATACTATCACATTCTGTTAAACACAGGGAAAGCGTTTAAGAAAATAGCAGAGAGCAAAATCTGAGCAAGATGATTGTAAGCCAACAGGTCAAATGAGCTGTAATTCTATCACTGGTAAAGTTGTGGAAAGAAAAAAACCCAAACCAACCAAAAACCAAACCCAAACTAAAACCCCAACACTTTCTCATCTCTAAAGTAAGAGAGAATTTCTTTCTGACTGAGCCTTTTGACACTTTGGTTTACTGTAGTGCTGTCCCTGCACAGTGGGTTTAGGTACTGTGACTGACCACAGCTGTTCATTGGTGCTCTATTGCAAAGTTAAAGCACATATGGCAAACCTCTTGCAGTCCGTAGGAATAAAATAAATTATGACACTGAGATGGAGAAGGAAGATATGTCTTTATTTATAATAGGTGTATAGAACACAAGGGATATAAAGTGAGAGTTTTTCTTTCATTTGTTCTTTCTTACTTTTTTGTTTTAGTTTGCTTTTTTTACTAATATATATTTTGAGATTGCACAGAATCTACACCAGAAGATGTGAAATTCCTTTGCGGCAATTAAATAGTCTTAACTTGTCATCATTTTACATACATATATGTGTGTGTGTGTATACATAAATACACACATATATGTCTTTATATGCATATATATATGCATATATACATATACACACATTTTTTCTCTAAAAAGAAACTGCTTCTGGGAAAAATATCAGCCATCCAAAAATAACAATGGGAGCATATTAAAAAAAAAAGAAAAAAAAAAAAAAAGAAAAATAATCCAAAGCATCTCATACAAGAAAACTACAAAATATAAGGCTCGAAATACCAGGAAGTCAGTGTTACTGCATCACATATTTAACAGTAACAAGGCGTGCCAGCATTTATTTTGTGTGTTGTGTTTTCCCTTGCCTTACAGGCTGATGTGTTCTGTAGATTTCGTTGAGGTTCGTAGATGGGGGTTTCAGGTTAAAGTTTTCTCTTTAGCATGGCTGTTCCCTACAGCTCCCACCCTGGGGAGGAAATAAAAAAACTCTTACTTTTATATGTGCTATGCAAATAGACATTTCTAACATAGTCATGTTACTATGGTAACACTTTGCTTTCTGACTTGGAAAGAAAATGTAGCAACAGCATTTGGGGATCTCAGACCTCCAGTGAGCACCTGCAAGGAAAAAAAAAAAAAAAAAAGAAAAAGAAGAAAAAATATCTGTCATAGAAATGATCACTCTCTTTGTTTCCTGAACCTGAAAATGATGTGTTGGGATGTTGGTCCAAAAGAGAGAAGCAAAACAAAAAAAATCCCAACCCATGGTTCTGTGGAAGGTTACCATGGTGACTAACTACAGTACATATGTAATTCTTTTCAACAACCCTTCCTTTTTGTGAATCCATCCATACAAGGTTCTCTTGTAAGTCATTAAGATTTTATTTTGGGGAGGGGGTGGACGGGGGAAGGGAAAAGATGGGTTTACTGATACTGATTTTTATCAAATTATGCTTCATCAGTTGGCTACATTCTAGTTATGTACTAAACTGTGAAAAAAAAAAAAATCAGATGAGTTGCTCAAGAGCAACCTGCAACCAATTGAAAAAGAAAATGTACTGTGCGTCTGTTTTGTGTCTGGTGCAGAATTATGACAATCTACCAACTGTTCCTTTCTTTGACGTTGGTCCAGCTTTGAAAAGTTACTGTAAATGCCTTGCTTGTATGATCATCC
This sequence comes from Micropsitta finschii, assembly GCA_034783455.1. Lineage (NCBI taxonomy): Eukaryota > Metazoa > Chordata > Aves > Psittaciformes > Psittacidae > Micropsitta > Micropsitta finschii. The sequence goes on from JAVHNF010062178.1 coordinate 24,988, forward strand.
CTAGTCAACCGACTTGGAATTTGCACCATCATGTCTAAGTGAAGATGCTGTAAATAGGTTCAGATTTACTGTATATGGATTTGGGGTGTTACAGTAGCCTTATTCACCTTTTTAAATGATAATAATAAAAAAATCCCACATGAAAACAGGACAAAAATGGCTTTTCTTAACCAGATTGTGTATATAGAGCAATGTTGGTTTTTTATAAAGTCCGAGCAAGATGTTTTGTATAAAATTTGAATTTTGCAATGTATTTAGCTACAGCTTGTTTAAAGGCAGTGTCATTCCCCTTTGCACTGTACTGAGGAAAAAAAAATGGTATAAAAGGTTGCCAAATTGCCGCATATTTGTGCTGAAATTGTGTACCAGGTATATTTATTTAAGAATTTCTTTGTCCAGTTTGTAAGTAACACAGTATTATGCTTGAGTTATAAATATATTTTTTTTGGTTTTGTTTGTTTGTTTTCTGTTTGTTTGTTTCATTCTGTTTTAAAACTAGCCGGTCATAAGTTTGAAATCTGCTTTAGTTCCACATTGCAATTAGTTCCCAGAAAATTATGAAAACCACATTCCACGTCTGTTTCAAACTAAATTTGTTCTTAAAAAAATAAAATTATTTTTTTCCTATGGAAACCTTGCTTTTAAGTATTTTCTTCTCTGTTTTGTGATTTTTTTTCCTTCTTTAAAAGATGAAAATTAGAAAGCCACCAAGCCTGCCTCCCTTTGACTGTCCTTTCCTCCCTCCCTTTCTTCCTCCCCGGTTCTCTCCCAGCTCTCCACCCTGATTGCTAATGGTTTATGGGAAAGAAATCTTATACTGTCTTCTGTTAACCTAGTTCTTTCCTGGGCTTTCTCTTACATATATCAGCAGATTTCATAAAACACATGGATCTTATGCTCTTGGAAGTCAGCGAGCTTTAGCACACAAGTAATTGCCAGACATTATGGAGTGGGTTTATACTGTGGGTAGAGTCAGAGATAAAAATACATGTGAAGCCTTCTGGGTGCTCTTGCTGTCACTGCTGCTCCTGAGGAGGGGGAGCAACAAGCTTGGGGGTGGTGGGGCTGAGTGAGAAGAGACAGGAGATGCAAGATGTTTGAAAAATGGCTAAGGATTGGAAATGCTGCAAAGTCAAAACATCTCTGCATGGGTCTTTCAGTAGGGCCATGCATTGTTCTGTCCATGCTTTACCGCACCTTACTGCATGTGCCAACATGCAGGTGACACAAGCCTTAATACAAGCTCTGTGGTTGCATTGCTGTGATTTTCTCTAGGACAACCAATTCTCTCATTTAATACCTTCATTATTTTACAAAACCCAGCCCTTTTCCGTACTGGAAGTAAAGCATCTTTCACTTTGTTAGCAGTGCTTAAATGGTGTGAGCATCCATGGAGTAACTTTGTCCTCTACATGGAACAAAGGTGCATTTGTGGCTTTAACAATAGATGCCAATTTGTCATAAAATATTCATTGAAGAAGAGCAGCTAGATA